>JARFOD010135623.1:0-27533 GCA_031763545.1 Mopalia muscosa
TGTGTTCGTTAGGATCTAAATTAGAAATCAAAATATACACCTTCTACTATACACCACTGTGTTCGTTAGGATCTAGAATAGAAATCAAAATATACACCTTCTACTATACACCACTGTGTTCGTTAGGATCTAAATTAGAAATCAAAATATACACCTTCTACTATACACCACTGTGTTCGTTAGGATCTAGATTAGAAATCAAAATATACAGATTCTACTATACACCGCTGTGTTCGTTCGGATCTAGAATAAAAATCAAAATATACACCTTCTACTATACACCGCTGTGTTTGTTCGGATCTAGAATAGAAATCAAAATATACACCTTCTACTATACATGGCTGTGTTCATTAGGATCTAGAATAGAAATCAAAATATACACCTTCTACTATACACCACTGTGTTCGTTCGGATCTAGAATAAAAATCAAAATATACACCTACTATACACCGCTGTGTTCGTTAGGATCTAGAATAGAAATCAAAATATATACCGCTGTGTTGGTTAGGATCTAGAATAAAAAATCAAAATATACACCTACTATACACTGGTGTGTTTGTTAGGATCTAAATTAGAAATCAAAATATACACCTTCTACTATACACTGCTGTGTTCGTTAGGATCTAAATTAGAAATCAAAATATACACCTTCTACTATACACTGCTCTGTTCATTAGGATCTACAATAGAAATCAAAATATACACCTTTTGTACATCAGCACAATAGCTGGTCATAGTTCTAATCATTTATTCATTTGACTTTCCATTGATACACAACAAAAAGATAAAATAAAATTAAACATTTGCCTGGATGTTATTTATGTCTCACCATGAAACACCCAGGGGAGATAACTTTATGAGTTATTCCCCTTGAAAGTGACTTAGCCATTTGTATTATCCACTGATACTTCAGGAGTAAACTATCTTGAAAAAGGTTAAACTAAATTACACTTTATTAAAAAAATAATTTAAATTTATGATTAATGATGCATAAAATCTTCCTTAAAGTGAAATTTAGAAGCACACAGATGGCTGAATATTACAACAGAATGTTATCTGTGCATAAAGTGTGGATTCAAAATGTTTCACTTAAAACGACAAACCTCAATTTCTTTCAGGAAGTTTTTCCTTTCTTCATTAAGCTTTATGTTATCTTCTCTAAATGTCACAATGTTTTTCTTCAGCATATTCACATCTTCTTGGAGTTTTTCCGTCTCCTCATTTAGCTCATTAACGTAGTTAAATAGTGCAAAATTTTCATCTTCTTTCTGAATAAAGTTGTCCACAATATTTTCCAGGTCATTTTCACCCGTGATTTCTTTTATCATGGTGAACGCCTCCTCGTAGGATTCTATCACCTGTGTATCCAAAGTATGATTTCGCTCATGTTCCTGGCCTAATCAAATTGGGTGAGAAAACAGAGTATGTGTTTACAAAAACAATTTTTGTTAGCTAAATAAAATGATCAGATGGTTTAAAGTTTTATGATGGTAACTTGAATTTGAGCAAAACCCAGGATCCTGGCAACCTTGGATTAAGCTGTGTATGTAACTTAAAATGTGACTTAAATGACTATTAAGGCATTTTTTGTTTCATTTACTTAAACTGCCTTAACCTTTCTTTTTCTTGGCCTCCTCCTCCGCCTTGAATGCAGCTCTGTCTTGTGCCTTCGCAATCATGAACTCCTTCAGTTTATTGTCTTGGTGGATGATCCTTTCGAGTTCTTTCATTTCTGAGTCATTCTGCACCTGATCTTTCTCACAGCGATCCTGTAATGTCACCATCTTATTCTGAGCTTCATACCTAAGAGAAAAATCAGATGTAGAAATGGCTTCATCGATTCAGTCCAGTGTTTCCAAAAGACTGAAAATACTGTAAGCATCTGTCTTTACTATTTGAATAGCTACAGGCCCTCTGGCAAAGGTCAGTTTGTTTGAAGAACTGAATAGCACTACTTTCATTACTTTGAACAATAAATTTCCAACATTACTGAAATGCTGTACATACAGTACAGAATAAAAAAACCCTCAAACAAGTTAATGTATAAAAATGCTTATCATCCCACCATGTACTGCATGGGTTCCAATCTCTCAGTGGGCAGCAAGTATTTGAGGGTCACATGACGTGACTCGGGTGACTCGGGCAATAGCAGTTTCCTACAAGTTTTCTAATTATGGAAGAGTATAAACCAGTCAATCTGTCTTCATACAAGCAAAATGCCCTCAAGTATGAATTTTAAAAAAATCCAAACAACCTATGTTCATCACTCAATTGTCATTTTGGCCCTAATGCAGACCTGCCTACCAGAGAAAAAAATTTTGTGTAAATAAATAGTTCTTGAGGAGTATTTTGTTACCATTTTGTGTATTTTTTGTGGTAGAGCATAGCACAGAATATTATTTTCTGTGTGCAGTGTATTTTGATGACATATTGGTGTATTTAATATAAATTATGTGTACATCGTACTCCAGAATACACGGGGTAGACAGGTCAGCTAATGGAGAATTGTCATTTACCTTTCCTCATAAGCCTGAGATGCCTCTTGAATGACCAGCATTTTCTGTTTCTTCAGCTCATCAAACTCCCGAGACAGCCGCTTGTAAAGACTGTCAAAAATACTTTTCTCTTGACGCAAATCATCCAATTCTCCTCTTAATGTAGCATTTTTAGCCAACTGTTGATTGAACTGTACTGTAGCCTGTAACATATAACAACTCAAGATTTCAAATTCCTTGTCATATCATTTGTCAAAAAACACCTATAATAACACTGATAAAAAACATTCCATTCAAATGTATTACAATATGGGGTATGTTATGTGCACAATTTAGCACCATCCATATGCTCGCAATTAATTTTTGTGTCTTTTAAAAAGTGAGTATTAACAGTGTCTTCGTTTGATTCTAGCTGAGTCAAGTTCAGAAAATTTTGCAAGTTGAAACCGATTCAGGAATAGAACCCATGACCGTGACCCTGCAGAGCAAGGCACTGAATCACCAACAGTAAATGCCGGCCACCTAGACCTCTGAGCTACCCTTCCTTCTACTCCATATGCTCCATCACCTAAAGCAGACTCAAATAACAAGGACTAGAATTGTGAGAAGCTACAATTGGAATTATTTCTGTTTTTTAGGGAAAGCTGTACTATGATGAAACGAATAATATTATTCTTTTAGACTAAGAAAATAACTGAATTGTATTTATATAAATGTCCTCCAGCAGCTCTCCACTGACCTTGTGCAGTCTGTTCTCCATGACGTGTAACCGTTTACTGATAGGCATGTTACTACTGGCGGAACGAACCCTCTGACCAGTTACTTTTTTCCTCTCTTTGTGTATCTGTCTTTCTACTGTTAGGATCTGAAAGGAGAACGCAGCATTACACAGGGGACAAGATGAAATAAAATATTCATGTAGGCCGACAGAAAGCTAAAGATAAACTAAATAAACACAGCCATAGAGAATAGTGATAAGTTGCTTTCATCAATCGGACTTCTGGGAGGGAGCTTAAAGGCGACCCTAATAGCTGTTGGGCAACACAAACATGAACCATTCCTGGTGTCTGTTTATTGTGTCTTTATGGTGACTGTCTTGTCATTGTATGTTGTCAGTCAGTTATATCTATTTGTTTTGTTTGTTTGTTTGATTGGTGTTTAATGTCGTACTCAAGGGCATTTCACTTATACAACGACGGACAAAAATACAGAACATCACAAACAAATCTGCTTCCCGTTACCCTTTAGCTCTGCGAACATTAGAGCAAACAGAAAGCCGAAGCAACCTCTTTTCTCGCCTCTTACGATCGACCGAGGAAGCCGAGGGAGTATACTGCAGGGCCATGGCCCACCCGCTCCCTCACGGGGCTAAATATCATAGAGAAAATATGACCACCGAGGAGGATTTAGATCCCGGAATCGGTCAGCATAAATACATGAACATGTCAACAATGTTAATGTCCATAGAATCACACATCAAAATGGTGTAAACCTATCTTATTGACTTATTCTCGTTTACTTTTTTCCTTTTCTTTTTTGTCCTTCACGTAATTCAGGTAATCTGACAGCTGTGTAAAACCATGTTACATGTATGTGTGTGTTGTTTATTCTGCTTTCAGTCAACACGCCCCCTGGTGGACGGAAAATCGTCTTGTGTTTTAACGTGAGCGGTGACTTGCTGTCGGTTTGTATTTATTTGTAAACAGTCACCTAGTTTTACGTTAGTTGTTTCGAAAATAAGTCACATGGTGACACGCGGTCCTTGCGAAACACCGTCAACTCCCATCCCATTGACCAAATATCACAGTTAGAGGCAGTATTTCCCTCACGCTGGCTGTGTTTTGATCACGTAGTGCGTGACTAAAATATGTTTTGCTCTAGAGACTTCTTATTTTGTAAGCTTTAGGCTACAGTCTGTGATATTGGCGGTGCACAGAATCTGCAAATACAAAATGCAATAATTTATTTGCATTGATTTATCTAGCTGCACAACAATTACGTCAGTTTTATTTGTTTCAGGTATCATCTACGTTTAAATCTGTTGATATAAGCTTAGGCCTACATATACCGTACCAGCACTGTATCAACGATCTCCTATCTGAAGACGGGTGTGGTTGACAGATCGTTCACTGTTCTCGCTATTCAGATATTTGCACTTGAACTATGTAGCCAAACTGCTTTCCAACCCACATAAGCAGTCATGCTGAAAGGATAAACCATTAACCGTGGTAAATAGTCACTCTGCTCTGGTATACTTTCAGAAAGCAGTGGCTTAAGGAACTTTATCTAGGCTATATGTATTTAGGTGTATAGACCAGGCAAGAGAAGTCCATACCCTGATGTTTTAGATACTACCTTCTTACCTAGTTAGTATAAGCTGGTCTTGGATTTAGCTGTGGCATAAACTCCTATATGTGTTAACTTGTACATGTAAGATGGTGTTGTGAGGCCTTATTTCTAGTTTGACTATACGGTTTGGGATACCGTACTGTACTAGTCCTATGGTGCACCCTTAGAAACTTTACCAGTAGAAGTATAGGTTTGTGAAGTGAAGAATGGATCCAAATTACCCACCACAGCCCCCACCCCCTGGAATTGGTTTTGAAATGCACAATGTCGGATTGCAAGGAGAATATCCAGGTACAGTAGATTATAATTTTTTATTTTATTTTTTCCTCATATAAGCTTAAGCTTACAGTACATGTAGTACTACATGTAATATACGGTAGTGGTTTTGACTTTGGTTCTCTGAGTTACAATCTTCTTAAAATAGATGAACCAGAGCTGTGGTAGTGTAATTGCTGTTAGTACTCTGTCGTCATATTTTAAGGTAAATTTTAGGCACAACTCTGAATGCCTGTGCTTGCTTATTTGATATAAATAATGGGTGCTACATAATTTAGTGCGCCGCTGATAACTATTTTGATCACAAGCAGTAATGAGTACATTTATTTCATTTATGTTCAGCATGTTGCACAATCCCCTGTGACAGTAGTTTGTTCACTGAGATTAAAGGACATGTAGATCGTGATCATGATATCATGATAAGGCTCTATATATTTGACATAACTTGTCAACCTGAGTATTTTTTGTTCTTTATCTTTGTGCACCACACCCGTCACCCACGGATTTCACAGCTAAGTAAAGGTACATACTACAGGGTTTGTAGGGGAAGAAGATAATAACGTAGTTTACATATTTATCAAGTGACATCCTTAAATATGTACAAGTGTAACAGTATTTTCGTTATTTTATAACACTTTCTTATTTAGAACATATACCTGTTGAGAAAATTTTGCCGGTTGAAACCCGTCCGGGAATCGAACCCACGACCCTCAGAGTTAGGCACCGAATCACCAGCAGTAAATGCAGGCTACCTAGACCATACTTGTATATATCGTTGCAACGCCTATGTTGTATGTTCACTTCCAGCCAGCATTTAACGGGTTGGAGTTTGGTTGTGAAATTCTCAGTATGTATGTGGTAATACACAAAAAATAGTTTAACCTTTATTAATTTGACTGTTTACAACTTGAATTATTTTATTAGAAATTACAAAAATACTCAAATTTTTCGGTTTTTTGGTTGGTGAAGATTGTACATGGGCATGTTAAAACGTTTTCCACACCTTTAGAATTACTGAATGTTACCTTTATATAATTCTCATGTGAAATAGTAACTAATGAGGGTAGAAACTAAATAACAGTTGTTCACCAAACGCAGGGATAATCTCCTCACTAATTAGCTAGTGGATTCAGTTGTTGTAAAACCTTTTTACATTTCATTTTCAGGGGTTTGAAGCATAATTTTGGATAAAATAATGTGTTTTCCTTGAAGTGTTCTCAATCTAGTCCCTGGGTTTGATTGAATAGGGCAACGATTCACGAACGTATTTGCTAAAGGGTATTCCCGCCACGATTTCCACCTTCAACCGTTTTGCGGGAAGGTTAACGTATATGCTGCCCAGAAAAACAAACCTCTCTAAGGTCCATGCTCGAAGCCGCCTCGCCCAGGTTCCTTCCACAGGGACACAATATTTTGACACCAACACTTTTGGCAAGGGAAAAAAAACCCTAACATCTGCTTTTCAGTGTAGTTTATTTGTCTTTGGGGCCGATAACAATCAAACCTCGCTTTACGCTAGTTTGTCCAGCCCGCTACAGCAAGGCCATAGTTCCACTCCTCTAACAAAGGGAAAAGGGCTACACACATTCTCACAGAAGAAAACAATCTGGGACAATTTATTGAAGACCGTCTTTGAAAGTGTACGATAACGTTAATCTGTTACCTGCATCTAGCAGCCTTTCGTTACAATCTGGTTTCTGGTGAAATGGAATACAAAGGTTTTGTGTTTGGTATAATGTTGCACACAAACTAACGTCGTGTTATTTTCCGCCCTGTCGGAATGTTCTGTATGCCCTCTGCTTCGGCCATACTTTGCCCGTTAAATTAACTGTTCTTCACACCTGAAACTGTAGCCGGTTTGAAAATTGTACAGTCACAGTGAGTCATTAATAACCCCACGCAAAGACACATACCGTCAGCTTACGTTTTGCGTGACTGAACACAATTTTTATAAGGCACCTTTCCTATACCTTGTACGATATTATTACGCCTATTGTTTAAGCTGACGAAATTTTACTGTGCGATATTGCTCTGTCGTACGACATTTTGTGAAAATGTCCCCAGCCTCGAAGTTTGTTTCTCTGGTTTGAATGCTTATTAATGAATCATTGTTTGTAAAAAAACACAATTTGTAAAAAAAAAAAAATTAAAATTTTTTGTGACCAATAATTTTCAGGTTAAAATTTTCTCACCAGATTTTATATACAGTTCGAAAAAGAAAATTTAGGTTTAACTTTTATGCGACAAACTTAACTTTTATCCGTTTAACATCGATCTTAGGGTGGGTTTTATAAAAAATTATAATAATTTTTTTTTAAGCAGAAATTAATTTTTTTTTTTTTAAAATTCTCACCAGATGCAGAATACGGGTTATTCAGTACTAAATTCCAAAGGCTAACTTGGGGGATAAAATCTGCGCATTAAATGACATTACATTTAGCTGTGTCATTGCCGGAGAACATTGTAACCTTTGGTACTTTCAGTCTTTTCTTTAACTGGGAGTTCACACGAAATCATTTCATCATTTCCAAACACGTGATCTTAGTTTTCAATGTATGTCGTTTGCCCGAGGTTGTACTTTTTTGACCGACTTTCGTTTGACGCAACGCGCACGGGTTCATGTTGGACTGTCGATCATCAGGTATATAAGGGAGTCACACCATTGGGCTATGGCTATCGTTGGGGTGGTTTGTTCGAAGTTTCCTCCAGGTTCTCCACCGTATTTAAGTACGGAACAGTGTGAAATGGAAATGCGCATGTCCTATAAGTGACATTCCCATAAGTGAGCCGTTAAAACCCTATCAAAATGTGACATTTTGAAACTCTTTTGACATAAAAGTGACGGATTTTTAAGGACAAACCTGTTTTTTTATCGAAGTGTAATACATCGCATTTCGATATCACGAAAATAAATTGTGATGATCTCGTAAGCTTTATAAAAGTTGTGTTACAAAAAAAAAAGCATGTCACCGACATTTAATGTCAACGAATTGATAACAAGAACTAAAGTGCAGCATCATGAATACCGGGAGAAACTTCTGTAGTTTCCCAAAGGCCAAATCGTTTTGATTCATAAACATATTAAAATCGGGCGAACAAACAAACTAAACCAAAATTAGTTGCACTTCAGTATTGATTTATTTTTTTGTATTTTGGATAAGATAAGCATTAATATTTTATCCTTTCAGCCTATTACAATTGACTGACTTGTTTTATTGCCTTGCTAACCCATCATTATAACATAAGAGGATAGACATGAATTTTCAGGAGACAAACATATTTTAAGGTAAAATTAGCACTTGACAGGGGGAAGTTCCAGGTCTACTACTGTTACATACACTGTACGTCAAACTGATGGTATGGCTATAAAACTAATCATGTTTAATGAAAATCCTAAGTTGGGCTTAACAAGAAATGACAAGTATGTTTAATAAATTAAATACACAACTGACACAAAGAAATTCCTTTAAAATAATACGGAAAGATGACACACATAGTTTAAAACACTTCTTTTAAGAACAGAGATCACTTCGTACAACTTAAGGAGATAAAACGATGTACCGAAAAAAGTAAGAGACATTAACATGACTACAGGTATGGTGTGGAACAGAGATAAAATATATCTTCTTAATGAGCCGTAGCTAAGAATGAATGGTAAATAAATTAAGTTGTTGGAATGTTTACTAATATATAAATTAACGAGGTGAATAGGTTCTACGTCATACACATTAACTATTAACGTTAAAGGGGTACAAGTTAATGCAAAACCTGTTAACATGATCAGCACAAATGACTCCACTCGCCCAAAGAAAGCAATATGTATGCAAATGGACTGGTTGCCATCCGACTCCTCCATTTACGAATCTTCAAATCTAAACCAAAAAACGCAAGACGAAAAACGCTGACATCAAGGGAAATAGCTCTTTTTAAAACTAATCCTCACATATTATCGATTTAACGTAAAGTAGGTGTCAAAGGAGAACAAACAGAAAATGATGTATTTAACCATAGGTATGAAATTGCATATAGTATTCCTGTCAGTTCACACATTAAATAAATGAGAAAATGTAATAGCATTTTACTCACGACCAATGTAATTGCCAACTCATCACTTAGGGTAAATTAAATAATTAGATAAGTATTTTTGCTAAACATTTTGAAAGTTTCTTTTTTAACATAAATAGCACAAGTTATAATAATCACAAATGAGAGGCGGCTATACTTAACCTACAGATAACGGCCACAGAAACTCAAATTAGGCACATTTCGATGCAATGATACACAGATAAATAATCTAAAACAAATCTATACTAAAATTTTGTAAAAAATAAGCATACGACATTACATATATTTATAATAAATAAATCGCACCCGCACACACGTTTCGACACCACTAAAATCTACCCACCATGGAAAATTGACAAATATTGGTATTAATTCACTCACAAGTTTGATCATTTACACACTTCTAATAAAGTTCGCACTCGACACCAAAATATTTATTAATTAACACAATTAAGTTTACGATATTTAGTCTGCCAACTACACAGTCTCATTGTCTTTGATCCAAGATCGATTTTTCATACTCATTGCTCAATGTTCCAAGTGGCAGTTATGAAATGCTTTCGTCTATTGAACGAAATAATCTGACAGACTGGTTTCTGAATAGGTACAATCAGCACAGTTCGTTCATATATTTTGAAGCATTTCTTTGAGTAAAACGTCCATGTCCATATTCCCATTTATATGCCGGCAAAATAAATTTTCCACCATTTTACAGTTGATGCCGTATAAAGCCGGCAGGCTCATTAGGAGGCGGGAATAGTGCATAAAATCACGTGGTCGCGAGGCTTGTACGTGCTGCTGCAATAACTGTTGAACAGAGGAATTTACCCGGTCAACCATATCAGGTCGATCCAACCCACGAATACCTGGAACAGAAAATGGAGACATATAAATATCTTTTCAAAACATTTCAAAGTTATGCCACTCATTTAATTTCTAGCTTTTAATTAACGCTCACCATCATCAAAATCAGATGGACGTTGGAAAAATGGCAAGGGATTTAATTTTATTGTTTGTGTTAACAGCGCATTGTTTTTCCTGTCAGCTGATCTTTTCTCTGAATTATTTCAAACATATTTATCTCCCCATAGGATGAACTCTTTTCAGCACTGCGATACTGGTAGGCTTATATATTTCACGAGGCATAGTTGTCTGCCATACGGAGTGCTTAGCTTCTACTAATAACTCAATTACAATTAGGCCTATACCAATTTGAATAAACAATCTGGGTGAACAAATCTTTTCAGGGAATATTAACTATGTCTATCTGGTTTCAGAAATAAATGCGCAGCACTACTTGTTATGCTCGAAGTAATGTTTAAATGCCTATATAAAATCAACAACGCAAAATAAATCGAGCTGCAGAGAAATCCAACCAATTCAAGTTGGCACAGGAGGTAGAAGAGAGGACAGTTCATGTTCTATTTTATATTTAGATAAGGAATGCGTAACCTAGGCACCACGTGATGCCCAAGCTTCTTATCCCATTAACACATATCCCGTTATTCACGCTTAACCTGCGTGTGGAGGAAGGGTTGAATAACCTTGATCCATAGGCTATATTAAAATAGTGCCGGCTTTGTTCTTTACTTATATATCGGCGCACTGGTTCAACGGCTGACTTCAACACAGCCTCATATGTAATTACTGTAAAGTGCACAAACACGACACGCCCTAAATTGGGAGACGCTGACGCACGCCCAAAACAAAACACACTCCCATTAACGCCGTTGCTAGGCGGGGGCTTGCTAGATATAGTTATGTAATTTTCTTCTGCTGACCACTGGTCAATTAATTGACATCTAAGTGCAAGTGCACTTCATGCACTTTACCATGGCTGTTGTTGATCTGATATCAATAACAACATCCGCAGGGGAAATACAAGCCATAAACTCGCCAAATCAGCTATATGGCCAGTTCATGAGAAGGCAGAAAAATGATACAAATAAGGCTTCACCAGATCATAATAACACTCTGTCCCTAAGGCTGGCTCTATTATTTCTATCGTCGGGGAGAAATTTAAGATAGGAAATGTTCTAGAAAGGGCGTATGTGCATTTCCCGCGTTGAGTAATGGCGACTAGGGCGCGGAGGCGGTGAGGAAATACCAGCTAGGGATCTATGAACTGTAACCTAGATAACCAACGCGAGCGCACTAAGGGTAAACAAAACTATCAGGGTCACGGCTATACAACACGTCTTCCCGCCTATTGGTCGATACTAACAAGTGACCGAGAGCTATATTTTACTACTCCACTATCAATGTTAACTAAACGCACGCTCTCCTCTACTCGGTGTACTATAAGTACTAAGGCGCTTTGGAACTACGAGGTCGTACTTTTAAAGCCAGTCTTGAACCTACATGTAAACTGCCAGGTACGGCCTGTTCATTACACTCTACCACAAGCTGCACGTCACAGGTCAATGACCATGGTTAACGACCGGCACACGGATTATATAATTAAAAGGGCCCAAGCTAAAGAACCAGAATTTATTTTAAAAAAAGTATAAATAATACAAAGATATTTCAAACACCAAGATAATGGGTTTCTGTCCTGCAGGTACACACTGAATGCATAGACGTATCAAACGTTAATTAACCAGGTAAAATACTCACCTTTCCCCAAAATGCAAATTTTAATTACAGTACTTTTAAATAATTAAGACTCACCTGCATTGAATAGGACGGCCATCCGTAAAAATGCAAATTCCTTGCTATCTGTTCCCAAGTTTTGACACTTTTTAATAAACGTTTGAACTGATTCGACCGCCTTCATCGTTGGCTCTTCTTGATTTCCAGCGTTTTCAGGACATTGAACTTTCTGTTGTGACGGTTGAACATGTAAATCTGGCGTTACAGCGAATTGAAAATTATTTTCCGCCATGTACAGCAGTAAAAGTCTAGCCCAAGAATTTAATAGCAAGGCAAGTTTGTCATTGTGCAAAAGACTAGAGAATTCTGGAATGGACTTTGCAAAGCGTATAATTTTGACAAGCCAGTCAGAAACTCTCGCCGAAACGGGCAACATGTTTTTCTTGGCGAGGGTAACTTTTGTAGCACTCACAGAAGGCCTACCACAAAGGTCTGCGGGTGACAGACGATTTTGAAGATGACTTGGTGAGGCTATCGTTTGACTTCTTCCATGAATATCGTGGTCCCCGCCATAGGTTTCTTCCGATTTTATGTGAATATTGGCTGGAAATGTTTTATGTAAATTGCTAGACAGTGAGAAATATTGGGGACGAGAATCCAAATCTTTGCCCAAGCACAGCAAATCTCGAAGCAGCGAGGGACCCTTTTGGTTCGACATATTAACACTGTTTAACACTTGTTGCGAAGGATGATGATTGTCAAAGCTATTGTCTCTATTGCTTATATGGAGATGTGAATTTGATCTTGGGACATCAGCCCTCATTTTCTTACAGGATAGATCGATAGGTTGATCCTGAGCAACAGAGGAGTATGCTCGCTTCAGAGAGTATGGGGTAACTGGAGATGTTGCCGGTCTGGGGCTTGCTATCGTCTCTGCTGCCAGGGCTGGAGAATTGATGTCCCTGCTGGTTATGTCATATCTGTCCTGATTCTGAGATGAAGTCCTGTGCAAATCTGAAAATAAATTTAACACTTCTCCCCGTAAAACTCCTTCTAGGGTCCTTGTTGCTGGTCGTTTTGATTCATGCCTTCTATATAGTTCCCTTGTGCCGCATGAGGTATCTGGGGGCTTTGGTGAAAACACTGGCGAAGGGAGCCGGTCAGGAGAGAGCAGACACTGCAGTGTACCTCCCTCTGAGTAGCTTCTGAAATGACAGCCACATGGGTTGCTGGGCCGTGATACCTCCATACTGTTTGCCCACTGCTTTCAAACAACTTTGATTTCCTCGGGTATTGTGTTTGTCCCACTTCTTCTGTTTAACTGGTGTTTCACAAGGCTGAAGTAAAAACACATTGGATTAGCTTATTGTAAACAATTCTCTAAAGGCGGAAAGCCCAATTCTCTAGGCCTCCCCAATACATTTTAACACGCCTTCGACAACTGACCACAACCCAAACAGATTTCCGATGGAGAAACCTTTTACTTAACCTACTTGTTGTGTAAACCAGAAACAACCAGGGCCGAATTAACACCCATCTAGGCACTAAGCACTTTGGTTAGTTTGGTGTCCCCGTTTATATGTAATTCAAAATGTACACAATAAAAAAACATACGGACAAATTATGTTTTTTTGTAAAAAACAAAACAAAACAAAACATATAAAAACACGAAAAATAATGTTTATTTTTGTATATCTGGGTGCCCCATTTCCTTTCTGCCCTGAGCACGTGTTTTTTTCCTTGATGGTTTAACCAACCCTGGTAACCACACATACAAAATATAAATTTGAATGACATATTTATGAAAATAAATCACACTGGCAAAAATTGTTGATTTCGTTTATAACTGTTTCCTATTTTTGTGTCACTTATTTTCGACTCGTTATGTACACATCAATGTCTATTGTGTTTGGTACAAGAAATTAAAATTAAAAATATATTAACCTTGAGTTGTTATGAGTCACGTACAGACATTTTGAGATGATGTAATGTTTGTAAGATTTTAAGGCCATTCAATATGGTAACTTCTTTCGAGATATCCTTGGATATCAGGTGAGTCCATGTATTTGTCCACATAGATGGACACTGGGTTGGGATCTCAATTTGCAATTCGATAAGTATAACCGGGAAATTTTAAACAAGCAAGTGTCTGTCCACATGTATACGGACCTGTGGTCTTAAGAGGATAAAATATGGGAAAAAAATAAAATAAAAACGTAAACGTACTATCGGCTGATTTAGTTAAAACATAGATATTCCGCATGAATGTGTACCTTATAAATCGAGATTTGTCGGTGACCAACGGCCCGCGGTAAAGCGACGCGCGCACCCAGCCCAACAATGTACACACAATTCACCTCTATCCGCCTATGATATTTGGGAGTTCAGGGTCATAGCTGACAACAGTCGGGACAGAAAAGCGGTTAAGTAGTCGTATGGTCAAGGGGTCAATGGGCGGGCCAGCCAGCAGAAATATAGCCGGTCAAATCAAGGTCCGCTGCAGCTGAAAGCTTCGCTGCCTTTGTGTAAGGTGAAAGTCAGATGCTTTAGTATACGTGCACTAGACAGAGAATAGTGCACTGTATATTGACCTTCGCGCAGCAGTTGTTGATTGTTAATCAGCTCGTGCGAGGCCGCTTGAATATTTCTCTTATTACAATTACATACCCACCTGCCTTAGATTATTAGTATCCATACAGAATTTACCTAGGTTAACCATAACAAAAATTGAGAGAAAATCGTTTTATACAACGAATAATCGTCAAAAAAACAACAAAAAACAAACAAACAAACAAACAAAAATTAAATAAAATGATATATTATAAAATCAAATAAAATAAAATGATATATCAAATCAAATAAATGATATATTATAAAATAAAATGATTTAGACTGGACATTAGACTGGAAATCGGGCAGCTTGTGCTTATATAAGTTTAATGGCATTTCGGAATCCTACACAGGCGCTTCAGATAAAGGTTATCGACGACCTTTCAAAGTAATTGTCTTTTGCCATTTTCGTTCTGATTAAAATACGTGCTCATGCATCTTTTAATAACGCTCAATTTAAAATCTTACCCATTGTGTCCGATTTAACTGGTTTAGGCGACCCCAACAAACGTCAGCTTAACCGAATTACGTAATACGATGGCTCTAAGGATGTAGACAGACATGTGTAGAGTTTACTATTTATAATATAGCCGAGTTTCACCCAGTTGTGGGAGAATACGGGTTATGCCTATACTTATGCTATAAATAGGACACCTTCGTGCGCTTGTCCCGAAAGCGGCAATGTTTTTGTTAAACTGTTAGAAGCTACATAACAAGAGATGTCGCCCAACAAAGCGATCACGTTGCTATTTTCTAATAATTATATACTTGTATAATCAAAATAGGAGGACTACAATTAAAAATAGCAACAAGGAAAAAAAAATCAATAATGTGTCTTTTTTTTCTTTCGTGTGTTTTTTTTTTTTGTGGGAGCTGATTTCCTAACATAGAATTAAGAATATCTGCCCAAGAAAGTAGTCCACGTTCTTAGGAACACCACACCTGTAAACATGACCGTCTGGTCGTCCTAAATGTATATCTACAGGTAAATGAAGCAGCAGCCTTAGAAATATTTCCTATCTGATGTAATTCGCGTTTAACTTGAATACTTTCACTATCTTGAAATTACATTTTGAGAAATATGTTTTAGGATATAAAGCATACATTCAATCTTGATTACTTCAAGTTTTTTAAACTAAAGTAAACTATAGTACATAGTGTAATTAAAGCCCATGAATCTCAAAGCCCATACATATAGATACATTTCTTTAAAAAAAGCGACTGAATTTAATAGGAAGGTTTCATCCTTGTAGACTTTATTTATTATCCATGAGTGTGATCATATGTTTTTTTTTTAATTAGTTTTCCATTTAGATTTATATATGCAAAATTGAGCTTTCAACAGTTTATGGCAAAACTGAAACAAATAGACTTTCCACTCCAGGGCCAGGTGTTTAAATCATTTTTCTCTACAGGTTCAATAATGTAAAATTAGGTTTTAGCTTGTAAGGTTGAAATGAAACAAATAAATGTGCCGCCCCAGGGACATATATACGTATCCGTTAAAATGCAAATAGAAGCCTGTAGTTGGCTGCTCTTTGGACAGTAAAATAATTCACTCCGGGAGAGCGCGACCTCTATTTGACTCATGTGTGCCTATGGATAACGACTGTAGTTAACAGGATATTGAGAAAGGCCATTCCAGGCCACAATGCGTTCTCCACCCAAAATTTGACACAATCGATGAGGAATTTAAGTCCCAATATAGCCTTCACCTGTACCAAGGCCATATACTAGTTAATAGCTATATAGCTTCTACATTACTAATCTTTTTCGGCTTTTGTTCATTTTTGAAAGAAAGCAAACACAGAATTACTTATATTGATTATTATACAATACATATGAACTGTTTATGTTGTATTATTTAAACAACAGATGCTATTAAAACAGTAAAGGGTATTTTATTTAAAATGTCAATACAATTAAAATGAGTACAATTAATTGTACATATTTTTTTGCAAAAGTAACTACTTCAACAGATCGCCGAAAAAAACATTCTATTGTTGCACAAAGAGAAATATTTTATAATAATTAAATTAATTTAATCTATTCAATCGTTAGTCAAAAATAATCTTAATGATCCTCGGTAAATACATAATAAAATAAGGTAACATAATTAAATACACGATAAAAATGTGAAAATAATAGTTTACTCACCAGCTATGTTCAGAATATCTTGATCACAACACTTTCAAATTGTAAATAAATATCCGACTTTCAGCGACTAGGTTTAAAAGTTGATCCTTTCTTAACTAGTAAACTATTTCCGTTCTATCAAGTACACTGCTTTGACATGGTAAATACGATGCAGTTGACTATATTGAACATGTGTAGATTCAACACAAAGAGAGTGAACCACGCCAATTGGTTTCCTACAAATGACATCAGTACTCTAAAGCTTTGCATATAAAGGCGGGTTGTAGAATATCATGAACTTACTTCCTCGAATAGGGTCACAGTGCATATAGCCTCTAAACCAAAACGATACTGCTTACTTTGCGCTGTGTGTGACAGAAATCGCTATTTTGCTTATTCGAAATATAAATAATTTGTCCAATGAACAATTATTAAACAGCATAAACGACCAACTATTTGTTATTTGTTTCTACATGGTACCACCATTTTGTTAGAGAATATATTCCCTTTATTTTCCGTCGGCTTCATTGTATACAGTGACCCTGAGGATGAATTTAGATAAATATGACGTCAGTGGCCTTGAGTCTGCTGTGCCACGTGCCAGAAACTAACCTGATTTCTGTATGAACGGCGAACGGTTATAACAGAGGCGCTCGAGGAGTGTGTATCGACTAACGGGAAAATGTCAATAAAATGCACCGCTTGTCAACAACATACTTCAACAAAAACACAGGAAAGAATGCTGGCAATGAAATAAAAAAAGGAAGCCTGTATATGCTAGAAAAAAATAGTGTCATGTAGGAAATTTGGATTAAAAATATTGTTTACCAGTCAATACGGCATTGGCAATGACACGTGACTAATATATAACACACTGCTGGTATATAACATCTCTGATATGAGACTGAACGTGAAGCATTCCAGGTAACGTGATCATGTGACAAAGGTCATACTCTGGTACAGCAATGACTTTGCAATGGCTAGATTAATAAATAAGCGAATGGGTGCATATTTAATTGAGGGCGGGATTGTAAGGGTGATGAGTGAAGCTGGTGGCCTGTTGGTTCGAATCTCTGCGGAGGCAAACAATTTTCTTTACAAATATATATGAATCTAATAATCGCTCTATCTACCAAGCAATACTTCCGAGGCAATCATCTTCAATCCAATTGATGGATAAATTAATGGACTTGGTTAGCAATCCGATAAATCATTCTACGCCGTATTATTCATTCAGCCAATCTATTGATATATCACACAAAAAATCATTCGTTCATACAATCATTAAATAAATCACAAAATCCACCAAGAGTTTAAACAAATCAATCATCAAGCAGTCAATCAATCAATCAATCAATTAATATCACCAATCAATCAACCAATCAATCGATCAATTTATTAATTACCGTATCTAGAAAAGAAATATTTTTTTAATATTTTTTGATAAAAGCAGGTCAGGTGCTCAATTTCCAACCCTCCAGCCATATGTTTGTAAACGGATAAATGAGGGAAATGTGCGAAACGCAGTAAAAATAAAAACAAATTTACATACATGCAGCTATAAACATTAAAATAGGTAAAAATAAAGAATTTAACAAAGAAAATTGAATGCATTAAATTATCGCAGCCCCATGATTACATTTGAATATAACCGTGACCTCCATGATTTACGTAAAGCTGGCTTGGTCATAAAGTAGGACCATTTTGAATCTAGTGATATTCGCTAAAATGGCGTTAATTGTGCGGTCGTAGCCAGGCAAATAACAGCTGTATAAATACACTGGTACTATGCTATGACGTCATTCAGCTGTAGATTAATGCTATTCCTTTTTAAAGATACTAAAAAACTTAATTATTCTTAAAACAATATTGTGCTTCATTTAAGGTTGGCCCACATTACGCATTTTCATACTTTGAAGCAGTTGGATTTTTCGTAACTGTGGATTAAAGTAAGTCGCCGTCTCCTGACTTCCTGGTACCATAGTTATGGGATCGGTTTATCCCAAAGCCCCAATGAGAATTCTGTATTGAAAACTGAAAGCTAGATGGTACCTTTTCGCTCAAATTTGGGCATGGAAAAGAATAGTCATACATCTAACACGAAGCGGTTATAAATTAAGGAAAGTAAAAAATTATAAAGTATTAGGGAATGAATCCGACGGACGTTGGTGCAGATAAACAATAAACAAATTTGGGCATTTTTTCTCAATTAACAACTCAGCTGATTTTAAATTTTATAAGATCAAGTACCATGTAGTTTTTCAACATAGACTACAAACAAACAGACAAACACGCGTCATAACCTTCTGTCTATTTTTAACCAGAGTTGCGGCAATGACAAGCTACTTTAAAATGTTTAATTGCGTAATATGTGCCAACATGATATGGTACAAAATTTTCGTTTGAATAATCAAATTTGTTAGCAGCTATCAATGAAGAATTGCACTGATTTGCAACAATATGACATCACAACATGTAGTCCCGTTTTTTATATACAGATACGATTTGCATAACGACGACCGCTATGACATTCCTAAAATTCAGGTGCACGATTAACTTTTCTGGCATTTTCTCGTGCTACTTGTAATGTACAGGTAGTCAGTGTATGTGTTATGTTTAACGTCACGTGATGTTGTGCCTAGAATAAATGATAATAAAGCCAATAAATGATAACATTGTCCTTGTTTCTGACCGAGCGAAATACGCAATGTCATAGAGCTAACACTTTTTTTTTAGGTTGGACAGATTCTAGTTCAGAAACCCGCCCGGTAATCAAACCCACGCCCCTCAAAGTTAGATTCCCGGACGAGAACTAGTATATGTTCAAACTAAGAAAGTGTCATCCCAAATTAACGAAAATACAGGTACATCTGTGTGTCTACAGCGTTCCACTACCCGACATTATCGTAATACACGCATATGTGAGGTCATTATACAGATCTGTCTACCATGGACGTTATTCCAATTTTTTTTAAAACATACTTATAATTTCTTTAAATTATGTGTATCTTTGTGATAAAGCATAACAGAGAATTTTAATTTCTATGAGTATTTTGTTGGTGTATTGAACATAAATTATGTGTATAAAATAGTCCAGGTTACGAAGGTGTGGGTTAGAACATTTTACAATATTATCTTTTTTCAGATACCGTACTCGACACCAGATTGATAAATATCCTAAAGATTTTCTAAATTAAACCATTCTCAATGGTCTGGTACGCTCTTAAAAATAATGGTTCTTTGATGGCCTTTAGAAAAGAAGATTGGTCTATATGGAACCATCAGGACAAAAACGGCTCTTTGATGTAAAGAGAAAGGGAAAAATACTTGGAACAGTTGCTGTGATGGTTGGATACGGAACGGCTTCCACCAGAGCCATTGCTGAAGAACCATAGAGGGTTAGCATAAGTGCCATATACTTCCAGGAGTGTAGCCAGGTGTCATATTGAGAAAACTCTTATAAAGATCTCTTTATATTTCTATATAAGTATAATTTGTCGACTATTACAGTTCCGATATGATCCGTTTATTATGTGTCACATAAATGTTTGGTTGTTTCTCGCCAGAAAAAAATAATTTAGATCACAAATGGAAATATTTCGCCAGAAAAAATAGTTTTCGATCCAAAAATAGAAATATTTTATATTGGACAGGTAAATAGATGGATAATTGTTGTGCAAATGTACGGATCTAAGATGGTGTATTTCTCCCTTTTAATTCAATGTCTTAACATCTTTATTCACCAGGAACTATAAAGAGCTATCAGTGAATGATTTTATAATCCATAATTCCAAGTGTTTCGCAAATATAAAGTGCATTATATACATCCATTAATGACCATGTATAGAAAATAAATCTTTTCTTTATATCCGATGATAAAAGCATGCCAGTTTCTCGAGGATTGCCATCCTTTTTTAACATCCATTTAAAATCGTCTGTCCGTTGTTTCTATTCAAAGTTTTCATACAGCCTTTGATTGGTTACCCGAAAAGTAATTTTTCAGCAAATACACAAACATTTGAATCTCATCTCTTATTTTATCCCTTTAGTAGTATTTTTTTGTTTGTTTCATTGGTGTTAAACGTCCCACTCAAGGGTATTTAACTTATATGACGACAGATTCCACACTGTGTACGACGTTATTACGATAGAAAACCGATAGGGAACCTCTTAAAAACCACCCCCGCGAATGCTGGAGCCACAACATGTGACTCGCTCATTTACCTGATTGTTTTGATTGGTTGCCCGCAAAGTAGTTTTTCGGCAAAACACACACATTTGAATTTCATCTCTTACCGTATCCCTATAGTGTTATCTTTAACGTCAGGTGATGTTTTTTTCTAGAATAAATGATGATAAAGCTAACGCTGCATTTTAATGTGATTTCTGAAAAATTTGATCAAAACCGTTTCTGTTCTACAGCAATGGTGTGGTCAACACAAAGTTACGTCATAAAGCTGGACGTTTCATGTTGTGATATTCAGCAGATTGACATGAAAAGTCCGATTATCATTAATCAATTAGCAACTGGATAAATACAATGGAACAATTTAGCGATATCCTACAGTTTCCGAGTTGATCTGAAATGGGGGAAGTTGACATGAGCATGGAGGGTTGCATTTTAGCGGACGTCTACAAGTATCAGTAAATTTGAAACAAAACCAAAGCACAAGACGAATAGAACAGCTTCACAAAAGATTGAGCATCCATCGGAATAACGACTTGTAACCATCATGAAATTAATGTAGTAAATGCTTGTCTCGTCTGTGTTTGAACCACGCTTTTGTGTTAAAAATTTGAGGGCCGACTCGCGATAAGAAATTGCCAGGAAGAGACTGTTGCAAAATTCAAATAAAACAGCAACAGAGTGTTATTTCTATATGTCATGTGAGTTTCGTTCTCTATTAATTGACTCTGATGACTGCGTTTAAAATATGTCATTATGTTTTCGATACTGATTCTTTAGGGCCGTATTTTGTTTTGGTGTTGTATGCAGCTATATATAGGACTGGAAGGGAGAATTGGCATCCTTTAAACTTTCCGTTGATGCTAGAACTGGAAAAAAAATTAACTGCTACTGGAAGTAGAGTGAATTACGTCAAATGTCGCAGATCATGTGACGAAACTTTCAGTCTGCGTACAAATAGGCCAATACGTTAGACAGGTATACACGTGTGTGTTTACCTCGATTTGTTCTACTGCCCGACATCATAGAACATACGTGCATATGATGTTACAAATATAGGACATCATACCATGTTTTCTCGATAGCTGACATCAGCTTGAGAAAATATCCTACAGATTGTAGAACCTCCGCCATTCACAACGGTTGGATAGTCAGCTCTCACATATTTAACGCAATCTCTTTTATGATTTCGTTTACTTTTTATATATGTATAAAATGTCGGCTATTGCCTTTCCGATTACTTATACATGTATTTTGGTATATCATATTAGTAAGCTTAACCGATGGATGTATGTTGCGCAGTGGTAAAGATCAATGACTTCTCTGCTTTTATTGAAATGTATTAATGTCTATGTTAAAAAACTACAATTCCAGGTGTTACGCAAATATAAACTACTTCACATCTATTAATGACCGTCATGTGGCTATGGGCAGTGTGTTTGAAGAGTAGCAATGCTGTCTTTACTTAGCACTGGAGGAAAATTAACTTTCCAACATTATAAAAACTCCTCAAATCTACTTTACACTATCGTCGGTATACACCGCCATCATATAAGTAAAATACCCTTAAACACGGCAAAAACACGAATCAATTAATCAATCTATTAATTACCGTATGTAGGAAAGGAATATCTTTCTATATCTGATGATATAAGCATACCAAGTGCTCGAGGATTGGCATCCATTTTAAACTACCATTTGATTGTTTGTTTGTTTGTTTGATTGGGGTTTAGCGTCGTACTTAAGGGTATTTCACTTATATAACGACATGCCAGTCCAATGGGGGGGGGAAGGAAAAAACCCTGGACACCACTGGCAACAAACAAAGACAGGCCGGGACAAATACAGGACGACAACAACAAGACGCAATACAGACGCCACAAACAGATCAGCTGCCTGTCTCCTTTAGCTCTGAGAGCACCAGGGTAACATGAAGCTCCCGCCAACCGCCGCAAAATACTATTTGAAGCAGAAATATATTTAATTGGAAAGCTTAATCGATGGATAACTATGTTCAATAGTACGGATCTACGCCATTTGATTTCTCGCCTTGTTATGGATGGACACTCCTTTTGAGGTCAAAATTTTTATTTTTTTTTGTATTTGTTTATAAGAACTTTGACTTTTTTGTCCTGAATTTTGTCAAAAAGATATATAAAAATTCCAGGAAGAAAATATCTAATTTTAACTTTGAGTATTTTGGTTAAGTTCTTTGGATTTGTACAGCTGAATGGGTTTTTCACGATTGCAGAATTTTTTTTATCGAAATTAATTTTTTTTCGAAATTAGGCTTGCTTATTTAGAGCATAATAATATAGTGAAACATTTATTTTTTGCATACTTCTTTTTATAGCAGCTTTCCAAAAATTAATAATGAAAATTCGACCTTCTGTATTTAAAGATGAATAATTAAAAATGTAAACCTAATTTCACGGGTGTAGCTCAACTGGATTTCGAGAAACAGAGTTCAAAAGTTAAATTTAGAAAAAAAAAAATGAAGCACAAGAAATCGAGTAAACCATCGGGTTGCACATTTCGAATGAACTGAGTCAAATGTTTCAAACATTAAAAAAAACAAAAAACAAATAAAAACAAAATGAACAATTTTGACCTCAAATAGGTTGTCCATCGTTTAGTCTACATTCGGAAATTACGAAAGGAATAATTTTATAACCTATAATTCCTGATTTATATTACGCAAATATAAACTACATCATATCCATAAATGACTATATCTGGATATTTAGCGAGCTAGATTTCTTGTCTTGTGAAATCCTATTTATTTCCAGAAAGCTGAAGTGACACTATCAGCCTATTAAGGGAGTGTAGTTGACCTCCAATCTCAGTGACGCACTCGCAAGCAATACAAAACGCCCTGTACTATGGAAGGAAGGTAAACCCTTTCATTGGATGGATCAATTTAGGCGAGGGAATTATCAATATAAATAACAAGTTCAACTCAACTATAAAAGGTCATTGAGTATAGCACAACTTAGTCAATGTGTTCCCAATCAAGGATAGGTCTAAACCCCGAACAATTGTGTTATTCTTTTGTGTACATCTTTATAAATACCACCAACCCATCAAATGGTCCGATGTTCTTTTGTGCTCAAATTGTTAACGACTCAAATTGTTAACGACTTAAAGTATTAGCTGGTTCAATGTTCTGGTATAAAAACACTGAGCTGGGTTATTGATACCACGTCTGTATAATGATTACTACCAAGGGCTTAAACCCAGACCTACCCATGTCCTCTTTTGGCAGTTTGTTTTACTCCACCAGGGGTCAATGAGCACGAATTCCCAGCATAAGAGTTGACAAAAATTTAACTAACAGCAATCTTAACGATGACTTCAATATTTGATGTAATGGTTTTATAGCTATTAAGTTAAAACTTTTTTTTACTTTTTTTTTTGTCCAAATGTCCTGTTCGGCCCTCTATGTTATATTTGCGGTACATTTCGTCCCTCAGCATTTACCATTCCAACATCTTGTAATGGAGACTGCGTCCAACTAACTGATCGCGCATTGCTGAGACCTTGAATTATAGGATTGAGTCTGTCCGTTTAGATTTGTTTAAATGGCGTTTGACGCTGTGCTGAAGGTTATTTTACTCCTTTAACGGCATTATTAATAGCACAACTTGATTGGAGAAGGAACTTCCATTGACGTCATCAGCATCCAATAATATAGAATGCTATTAAGCCGAACTGCAAATACATCATGTACAGAAACAAGGCCAAAGTCAGACTACTTTTATTATAACTGGGTTACTGGTTCAGTATTAAACTGAATTCCAAAGAAGAATCACAGGAAGGTCACTCAATCCCCAAACCCCGCGTAGTTTCTTCAAGATCGTGGGAAAAAAGGTGGATGAATATGCAAGCCCCGTAAAAGAGGTTGTTGCATGTCGTCGATCAGACAGAGATCACATTGAAATATGGAAAGTGCAGAAACCAGCCAAATACATGCATAATGCTAACAGTCCCTCACATTTGCTGGCATAACATTGTTTTGAGATGAGAAGGACAATCTCTTTCTTTTAACAATTTGCCCTGTTTAGGTCTATACTGCATGGATGTATTAATTGCAGCAATGATATCAAATTTCGGAGTTACTTGGAGTAAGGTGCACGATTGGATTGTACAGGTAGTCCGCCAACGTGTTATTTTGACGCTACATGGTGTTTTGCTTAGCGTAAATGATAATAAAGGTATGCAATAGTTTACTTTAATGTTTACTTGATCAAAATAATAGTTTCGCGTACTTCAATTTTCCAACATATAAATTCTCTCTCACAAAGACATTATAGCATACAAGAGAAACAAAAATCTAAAGGACCTACAGGTTAAGGCGAAACGTCCCTCTGTATCAGACGGGTTGTAACCCATTCTCTTTCGAAGACATTAATCTCTGTATCTCGGAAATACTTATATGTAGGCTGATTTTTTCATAATCCATGCTAAATATATCGTTAGTTACATTTTTTAACACACTTTATACACCATACTTATGGTAATTACATTCTCTCGAGATGTCTCGAGAGGTTACCCATAACACAACTCGTCTCTGGGAGTTATCTAGAACATAAGATGATTTTTCGATTTTAATTGATTTACATCCCTATGCCAGTGTGACTGCTTTTAGAAATATATATATATATATAAAAATAAACAAAACAAAACAAAACATGAAAAGAAAAGACAAGAAAAGAAAAGAAATTTGATGCCCAGTCTATAAACGAGTTTAAAATATTTAAAATATATACAATGACATGTGTACAAAAAAAATATGTAAATATTGCATTCTTCCCATTGTTTTGCAGATAGATTAAACTAACATGATAATGGTGTGTATATAATGTAGACGAATAAATGTGGGTACATGTAGATGCTTTGTTAAACTAAATTTAATGATAATATCTATGTTTGTAAACATAAATAATTAAACAACATAAATTTTTGCCATTGACAATGGTAAAATCACTCATTTAAAGGAGAAAAAATTGTTCCACTTAATTTTGACGTTGTAAACGTACATTTGGTTTAAGACACTTATGAATTTTCAGATAAATATAATTTAATCAACCCACGACCTTGAAAGATAAGCACCGGCTCACCAGCAGTATTGTCCTTCAGAAGACCAGATGTCTGAACAGTTTTGGTGGCCAGCATTTACTGCTGGCGAGTCGGTGCCTAACTTTGAGGGTCGTGAGTTGGACGGGTTTCAACTTGCAAAATTGTTCTGAACAAGAATCTGTTTGAACTAAGAAAGTGTTATCCCAAAATAACCAAAATACTGATATAACCGTAGTAAAAACTATTATCTGAAATCGATGAGTTGCGGTTAAAGTCTGATAAATATTAAATTCCAAAAAAGATATCCATCTCATCGCTTTGTTGTGAGTTTCAAAAAGGCAGTGTTTGACACCATTAACGCATCTGTTCTTCAAACAGAATCATAAAATTGTAATACAAAATTTCACAGTTTGTACTAACGAGGTGTAATGCTTTTTATCGAAAAAGATTTGAGAAATACTTCGAACCCTTAATGTTGACAAATATTGTTCATTAAATCCAGTGATCTTAGGATTTTGAATATTGCTCGAATTCGATTCCAGGTTATTTTAATCATCAAATACTGCTGATATCGGGCTGAATCTGGCTGACACAGCTCCACTGTTTCCTGACATGGCAAACATTTAGGCTATGGAAATCCATTATGAAAACACCCGCCGTAATTAGCTTCTTAACCCATCACTACATTTGATTAAAACCTGAGGCGGACTTACCTCCATGCCTTACACGTGTACAGCCCACATGAGCATAATCCCTGTTCCATTTAGAATGTCTACATGTAGTGATACCCGCTAATTCAGCGTAAATTGTGCGGTCGTAGTAAGACATATTACGACTGTATAAATACACCCGGACTATGCTTTTGATGTCATGCAGCTGTACATCAATCCAATTGCCTTTTTAAATATACCAGTCACCCAAATCAAACAAATATTGTAAATACAACTCGGTTAATTGTCCGGCTCATTTTAAAGTCCTAAAGCTATTTGAATTTTTGCAGAAATTATTTTTCTCGCATCATAATGATATTAGTTGACCAGAGTTCAGTCGATCAATGGAATATATTTTCTTGGGTGGTTATATTTGGAGACATGAAACTCCAAATCGGGATTTAAGGAGTAACAAGGCATATTTAATAAATATGGAGATATTAGGCTACTGGAACCTGTTATTTGTATATAATATCTACCTATCTCTTTAGTCAGGAGATAGTGAGGTGATTATCTGACTGATTTAATCGTTTTACTACATAGTAACCAGAGCCACTATTTGAGTGAAATAACCTAAAGAATGGCATTATAACCCAATCAAATATGAGATAGTTCTCTAAGCTTTATTTCCTGATAGATCCAATCAAACAAAGAGAACAGTCCGTTTATTACAACCAGCTTTAATAAACCTTTTTTGAAAACATTTCAACGCCTTCAAGTTTTGAGAGATCTAAAACCAAAAAAGATGTTGCTTGGGTCTTCATTGCTATGCTGTACAACATTGTTTAGATGCCGACTTATGAAACTTTATAACAGGGACAATCACCAATAAACTCACGGGATCCCTGAGATAGATCACAGCCCCTCCTTGTCGAAGAAATGTAAAAATGAAATAATAGGGTTAGCTAACGATAGGATCTAAATTACTAATTAATCAACATGTCCGTGAGTAGTACAGTACGAGCAGCAGTGTACTAGTGTACTACAGGTGATCGTGACAGGCTATGGTCATAGGGATGAAGGTGCATCAACATG
>JARFOD010135624.1:0-13466 GCA_031763545.1 Mopalia muscosa
GGGGGTTACAAACGTGAAAAATCCCCCCCCCCCCCCCCCCCCGCCCCTAAGATGAAGAGGAGCAGGAAGATGTAGCACATGAAGAGCGAGAAAAGCAATAGGTAAACAGGGTGTCTAGTCCAAATATAGCTAGCAACAGTAATCATCACTGCGCTTCACAGCAAAGATTGATTGATTGATTGATTGATTGGTGTTTAACGCCACATTCAGCGGTATTTCAGCTACGCTGTGGCGAGAGCATAGTTCAAAGTTTTTACCCAAGGTTGTGTATCTAAAGACAAAATTACATCGGACTGCACACTTGGCAGTTAATATCAAAAAGAGAACCATTTTTTTGAGTGGATTTTGTTTATTTATTTACAGCAAAGAGGACAAACTGAACGAACACTGGATTTGTAACACAACGAAGACTCTGAGAAAACCAACAGGCGATCAATATACAATCTTCAAAATATGTGTAATAATGAGTTTAACTGTGGAGTACAGAAGAACCTCCAAAAGGGGGTCTTATTTTACTTATTGTTATGCCTTTTAAATCAATTACTCGCAATATTTTTGTCCGCCTTGAGTACCACGTTAAACACCAAGCAAACGAACAAACAAATGACTAGCAGAAGAAAACTCAATACAGGCGCAACATCGTTGATCGATTCCTGAAATATAACTTCTCACTTTTGAAATTTAACTGTTTTCATGAACTCGGAAATCTGTTAAACTTAACTACATGTAGTCATTTTACTCTGCTGTCTATTCCAACAATGTTTTATAGATATTCATTACTTTAAAGGATATACATGTGAACAAATATTAAAATGGTGCCATCAGAAAGGTGTACTTCTGAGATTTGATCAATAAAATTTCCGCCTTTGCTTTCTCCTAAGATTCGCCTTCGCACCGGGATAAATGGATTCATGTAAAATGTTTTGTTTTCAACTTCACATTGTAGTAATCTGGTTACTAATTAGATGTTCTATGATAGGAATGTCAAAAGGAAATAGGAGAACTGAACAACTTGTAATACAAATATCGGATTCTTTCAGAATGATGACAACACCCAGATCAAGTTCATCTGATGGATCGTGGAATGGCAGATAATATAACAATAGCGTTTTACACACATGTTCGAGTATCACCAAAATAGGTCAATTACTTTATTTTCATAGTGACTTTTTTTGTGTGTGGTCGGGGTTCACGATGAAATAATGTTTTAGCGTTTTGTTCGCAATTGTTTATACACGTTTTCAAAGGTGTGGAATCACCAGAATAAAAATTACTTTCTATCTACTGTAGTATCTAAAATGATAATAATATATTTAACAAGTTTTTGCCTGGTTGTTTAATTACTTGTATTCATATACATGTTCTACTTATTTATTGTCTGTATTTTTACATACATTTCACATGAACTTAACGACGTACGATTGACATGTTTCAGTGATACATGTGTAAGTTACATTGGAAGTTGATTTTACCGGCTCTAAATTATGGTCAGAGTTAGGTCTTACTCGTCTACCTATCGATCTCTTTGCGGCATCAATCTGTTTTTGGGGAAATATATTTAATACAATTCACTCAATCGATGGCAAAGAGAACGTGAAACGGAGGACAAACATTCTCCACAAAAGCTCCAACGGATGTTCCGTGTCAAAGAAATAATACAGATGGTTTCACTTTGATAGAAATTCGTAAGGCAGCTTTGTATTTTTCTATGGGAAGGATTTATCGCTTCTTGGAATTGTCGCCAACAACAAAAGTCCAACCAGACTGGAGCTGATCCAGTGACTATAGCAAATGTAGTAAAAGGGAAGCAATTTGGATGAATAGTCTGCCATTGAATTACTTGGGATTAGAGCTACTGTGTACTCACGTCTGCATCACAGCGTAATACAAACCAGCCCCATTTGGACGGGAGGCCAAAAGCCACTTTCCCTTAATAAAATATTCTAGAATATTTTATCTATGCGACTTTTCGGGAAAGGAGCGCCAGATCGGAGATTTACGTTTCAGACAGCAGAATCGTTATGGGCAAATGTTTTGGGTTTCACAGGTTAAATACCAAGTTGATATCGGGTGTACAATATAACCCTACGAGGTGACCACGAGGTTTCTGTATGTCAATCGTACTTACGTAGTTAAATCGGATATAAATGGAATACCATTGAGTCGAACGTGTACAAATTATACATTCTTTTATACATAGAATATCTTTATTAATGGTTAAAACTATGCTGGGGTTAAAACAGGTTAAATTACCAAAGGTGCTTATGTTAAACATAAATCTGATTAAAACAGATCCAATGGGTCACATATTAAACAAATCAGTGTTAGTAATAATCACAGGTATGAGCACATATTGTATAAACATACAAACCTTTATTCAAAATCTATAACAGTGAGTGATAGAACTAGCTATTGTCCGAAACACTTTATTATGGTTTCTCCTGGGGTTTCAAATGGTATCTTCGGTGTGATCCGTGATACCCAGTAAATTTAAATCTCTGAATAACATATGCCTCGCCTCGATATGGGGCCTACATAGTAGCAATAAATGAGAAATAGTGTTCCCACAAAACATTCTTCACACAGGCCAGACTCGTGAAGACCAAACCGGAATTGGTAACTCTTTTTTTCTAAAATGACCAGATAATAGCTGAAATATAAGAATAATGCTAATGCGCTGCTTAAGGGACAGATTATACTTAGTGGATACCGTCGTGTTGTGGGAATAGAAAAACCTTCCTTTCTCGGAATTATATCCCACTGGTTTTGCCACATTGCTATTATTTTTGGTGATGTAAAATTAACGTTGTTGAATAAAACCCAACATACCGAAATTCGAGACCTGTTGGACAAGGTTGATTATCTATATTGTATTTCTTACCATTGCGAAACAAATAGTCCAAAATATCTGTTTATGTATATCACTCTATATAAAATTATGGCTACAAATGTCCTAAATTATTTTATTTATATGAAACTTAATATTTTTGTGAAACACATCTAGACCATAGGTAAGATAAATATGTAGCCAGTTAAATGCGCACCTACTGCATGCATAACTTTGATGAAATGTTCTAAATAATTTGTTTGTTTGATTGGGGTTTAACGTCGTACTCAAGGATATTTCACTTATATGACGGCGTGCCAGCCAAATGGGTGAAGGAACCCACCCTCGACACCACAGGCAACAAACAAAGACAGGAGGACAACAACAGGACGCGATACAGAAACCACAAACAGATCAGCTTCCTGTCCCCCTTTAGCTCTGATAGCACAAGGGCAACATGAAGCTCCTTCCACCCGCCCGCTGTTCTAAATCAGTACAACTCCAATATGCCCCAAAACTGTTCCAGCTGTGATTGTTACATTATTCAGCTTACAATAATTCGTCTTTTATGATTAACTTCGTGAATTCTACAATCTAATTTATATCTCATCCATCATATGAGAGTTTAGTTAGGAAGGGATTGGGTAGAGATAATTAAGTTTAACACAGCAGGCTTTGGAGTTATCAATCACCGTTGAGTCACAATGATTAACAATAAAAAGGTAGATACAGACGAGTAGTTTCCAAACAGCTTGGTAACGTTGTAGTTTGCTATTAGGTTGGCTGTGGTTTTAGCTGATTAAAACATGGATTTTTATTGTTGTAGGTTGACAAGTACATCACCTTAATGTAGCCTTTCAAAGGTTTTATCTTTATGAAAGCCTGTTAGCTGCCACGTAGTGATAATCATTTTTTCCTAAACAGCTCTTAGCATCCTACCTGTGTGCATCATCTGTACTTTAACTAAATGATCAATGATTGAGCGCTTATTTTGCTACGAATTTTAACACATACTATAGTGTGCGTCTGTTGCGGTGTTTCATACTTGTGACATATTTGATCCACCTAATATTTCATTAAGCTTATCTCTATATAATTTGAAACAGAATCAAACAAAATTTAGTCGGCTGGGCAAACATTTTCGTAATGTTAATGGACATTTGAGTAGAACTAAGCAAATGGTAAAGTTGTTTATTAAATGTTCACTAATGTTAAGGGTAATTTTAATATGTAATATAATTATTCGCCGTTTATTTGAGATGGATAACCTACGAAACCGCTTCTTAAATCACACCAAATAACTCAAAGCGACTTGTACATCTTACCTCATATATTAAAGTCTTGGGCGATATATTGGTATTAGCTGGCCTAGGGATACTCAAATTGAAGTTAAACATCAATGTGGTTTTGGATGTCAATAAAATTTGACAATGGTGACGGGTTTATCTCATTCCAGCCGAAATGTATACCCTTGCAGTAAAAAAATGTATAACGTCGTATTCATTAGCTGTAATACAAGAGTCTAACTAAACCATATACCACGGTACAAACACAGGCCGAAACCTGGCCTGATACAATGATAGCAACCAATGCAGATAATAAATGGCGAAAAACCAGGCATGTTATATTGAAATGTTGCCTCTGGGATTGTAACAACTGTGTCAGCATGTAGGACATTATGACAGAATTATGACCTTGGGAATCACCCCATCCCACGAACGTTGTCATGTAAAGGTATTTTAAATTATTGTATCAGGACATGCAACCAAAAATGGATGATATTGTTCACAGTTACTACACAAATGACAAGATGACAGAAAATTCAACCTTAGATGAAGGCTGATGAAGCTGAGCATTGGGATAGATCAGGCCCATTATTGACGGTCAATGAGAATCCCTCTCCAGATGATACGAAACCTAGAGCGTTCTGATTCGTGTGTACCATTGTCAGCAAACACAAATATGACATCCCTGTAACAATTCACTATACAAATATTATATAAAGTAAACGCCTTATTAAATTACTTGTGTAGAATAACATTAAATTTTCCAAAGTACATTTTTCTATGGCCGATCGCTTCTATATTTTTCTATGACCGATCTCTTCGTTTTAGTTAAGGTATTATTTAATAAAAGCTTCATGTTGACGACAAAGGAAATACGAAACTGTTGTTACTTCTGTTACAAAGATATATTTGAGTATAAGCGAGAATCACGTTAAGGAAATTATAAAGATAGCTTCTCTTTTATGTCCATTTGCCAAGCCCATTGATATAATTCTATGGCGAGGATTTATCGTTTGTTGAAAGTGCCGCCAATAATAAAAGTTCTATCAGACTGGAGCTGATCGAATGACTCCCGAACGAGTTTATCTAATGGGTAGCAATTTGTTTGAATATTCGTCCAATGATTTGCTTTGAATGGCTGTAACTGGGGAATGAAATGGCTCCTCTCCTGTTACTACACCGCACAAAACAGATACGATTGCCTAAGTGTAACCTCTTTATTATTGATGTTGAGTTGCACCCAATGAGCTTTATCACAAATAACACACTGAATGCACAGCAGACATTTGTCACTGGTTTGACCTACATGCTTTAGATTTGGTCGATATTAGGCTCAATCATAATATCAGACAGACACGCAAAATATAATCACAGACCTAAACTTTCGGTGGACTATAAACTTATTTCAAACCTAGGGATGTAGATATCAACTTAGGTTAAGGGTTGTCTTTTGAATAAACGAAGAGAGAAAACATTGCTTGCCTTCACCGGGATTCGAACCTGGGGCCTTACGGCGGTCACAGGCCCAACACTCTAAGGACTGAAAGGGTTCTATAGATGTACTTCAGTTAAATTAGGTTTGTTTGATTTGTACTCAATGGTATTTCACTTATATGACGACGGATTGTCTACTTCACACTGCCTTATCACGGTGGAAAACCGGGAGGAAACCTCGTACCTCGCCACCACTGAGCCACGGCCGCGGACCTAGTTAAAGGGGTTAAGGTTTTATTCTTTCCTGTATTTGTCTATCGCAAGTATAACTTACGTCATGTTAACAGTTATGTTTCTATGCATTTGTATTTTGTACAAATGTCGTTTAGATAAATGTGATACCATTGAAGGCGACACTAAACGTACAGGTGTCATGTTAACAGTTACGTTTCTATGCATTTGTGCAAATGTCGTTCAGATAAATGTGATACCATTGAAGGCGACACTAAACATACAGCTGTCAGATAAATAAGAAACCGTTGGCAACGACACATACACCTACAGCCGTCAGATTATTGAGAGACGTTGGGCACGACAGTATGCACCATTAACCGTCAGCTAATTGAGTACCACATGGCACTGTGCCATCATCCGACAATGAATTGAATACCGTGAACGGTACACCGAAGTAGGCTTTAGAAAGCGCACTCGCTAACCACTAAGACACGCCGCGGGCCTGACAGTTTATTGAGATACCGTTGGCGACGACAGTAAATCTTTGGTTATTTGGTTTAATTGGCGCATGCAGCCTCACGGGACTATTCGCTTTGTTTGTACATCTGAGCCGCAATATGACTTTGATCGGCATTTTAATTCAGTAGTTTTTTTTTTATGTTTATGGCTGTTTGCTTCTGACAGCCAAATACACATTGTATTTAAATATGTTGTTAAGATCACTCAATGATCGACAATTGTATCTATCTCACTATTACTACTGTGGGGAGATTTAAGCGAAATCTGTCCTCCACAACGGAAACAAGTTTAATATAATTTTCTGTAGATAACTAAACTATCTCGTAAAAAATTAGTTTTTCCTCTCGACAGTCGCGGATTTGAATAATTTACCGCTAACCGACACAAACAGAATTGACAAAGTTTTAGATCCGTGGCCGTGGTAAAACACTAGTGCTCAGTCTGTTAATATATTTCTGAGTTGGTTATGGCACAACTGAAGCTTCACCTATGACCATCTTTCTGTAAACAGCCGTTTTGCAACAGGCATTAAATGTATCTGAGAAACAGGAGACAGCTCTCTGTTGTATTGTTACATTTACTCTGAACAAAGCCTGAGTTTGCCGTACCAAGCTTGGAAATGTACCTACCACTGTATGGATGGATGGGGACACTGGGAAAACCGATCTTTCGTAATCAGACATTGTTAATTTACCAGACCTGTTATAAATTGCGTGGTAACTTAGATCGACTAATCGCGTTTAAACCTATAAGAATTGAGCCGCTTTAAAGACGCTATATTTGTTTCACACCAATTTATTACAGTCAACGATACCAGTTTGTTATTTTACTTTTGTACAAATGGTTAATGCAAAGATCACATCGTTAGTCCGCCTTCTGACGTTCTTCTCTCTGTGACGTCATACAGCACCACGTCTTCTTCATCCTGTATTTGCTCCTTACTGTTACGTATTCCATACGCCAGATACACAATGACACCTGTAAAACAACAATTGTCATCCGTTTAAACTCAGAGTGCTTGGATTATGTGATCCAACTTAAATACTATACTAGGCGCTCGGGATAGTGTAAGATGTTGCCCTTATGATCTATTGCTAGACGGTGTGACTTTGATGTCAGTTTATTGCGTCTTGTGATTATTATTGTATATTGCAAATGACCTCTGAGGTGGTTTGATTCACCCAATGGGCAAGCATGCTAGCCTTCATGTGAATAGACTTACTTTAGGTGCGACGTTAACCCCTCATTCAAGCAAACACTTTAATACTACAAAAGAGTTCGCCCTAGCTACGGCTGATCAGGGGATAAACAGTTTACAGGTAAACAGTGAGATTTGTCTGGCCGGATTCATATGTACAGGAAATACTGTTTATCTATGGTATGATTTAGTCCATGGATATTGGTATTTTCTGTAGAGAAATCATATTTTCAAAAGATTTTAAATTTTCAATTAATTACTGTAATTGTAAACAGGTCAAATTGGCTTGGTCAAGTGCATATGTAAAGCCATCTAGTGTCGATTATAGGTTTCATATTCACGATTTTTTTATCTATGTATTACAGATCTTGGATAGTTTTAAGAAGAAATCATTCCACGGTGTTGCCAATCCATCAGTTCAGAATGTGGAGTGGAACTGAGTGTAGTAAATATATTAGTGTAGCTGGTGTTTGTGTCGAGGTGCTACATTTTACAATCCAGAGAAAATATTTGAAATGAATGACTGATTCGGTTTGAAGATATAACCTTATTAGTCACTTCATGTTTTGTTTCAGCCTGATCACTTGGTGAGTGGTAGACTCCACAGCCTACATTTCGGGGTTATGGTTAATACAACAACAACACAAATGTCAAATACATCTACAAAATCTTTCCTCTCCTGAGCATATAGAGGCGAGCACAGTCGCTTGCTGTGTATACCATTGGTTTGATCTAAGAATGTTAGACCAGTACGAATCATGATCACAACTTGCAAATGATTGAGATAATACTTAACTCATTGGAGTTGTAGTGTAAAAATCGTGTGCTACATACGCAATCTACTTATTTCTAATTTCATGAACAATATTTTGATTTTCTGTTTCATAAATGCAGATTCCTAATTGGTACAGTTTGATCCTGATCTAGCCCGATGAAATAACACCTTTTTTAAAAGTTTGTCCCTCCTCATAAAGCGATCAGATCTCAGTTATTAAATATAGCTATGGAGTACATATGTAAATAATGCTGTAATGCAGATACACTCATAGGCAGGAGCAAATTTAATTCATTTCAAATTATTCAGGTAATTGTAATAATCCGAGTGATTAAAATATGAACGTTTGTAATTGTTAAAGTAAATCCGTTTGTAATCATTTTGGTTCATTGTTAGTTTGTATATTTAGTCAATATGAATTTAACAAACATGTCGAGACATATTTGCCGTTGTTGTGCTATAATATCACCTTCATATGGTGATGCTATGATTGCGGAGGTGTAGACTTTTAATGCTTGTTTTCATAAAATGTAAGTGAAATGCCCTCGGTTCAAAATAATACATACCTATTATAGTCCATATCCCGAATCTAATCCAAGCCATAGGAGGGAGAGCAACGCTCAACAAAATAGTCAAAAAGAGACCCGTTACTGGGGCAAAGGGCACATAAGGTGTTGAGTACAAGAGTTTTGTGTGATTTCGAGGTTGTCTTGCTATGCAATATACTGCACCAGCAATTGACACAATGAATAATGACAGGAAGAAAATAGCCCACCATTCAGCTCTGGCAACGTACGCGTTTCCACAGATACATAAAATCGCCAGAGACAACGAAGCAAAGACTAGCACCAATGTAGCCGTCTTCACGACCTTCATGGAATCTGCTGAGGGAGTGATTGTATATTCACTGACAGTCGTTATAATGCTGGACAGGCTAGGGCTCTGAACCATTACATACATTTTTCGCTTGGTTCGACCGTCTTTTAAAATTGGCTTTCTGAAGTCACTTGATGTTTCGGTATCTGGAAGGATGTCAATCTGATTTATTTGCATGTCCAGATGAGAGCCTGGCGTACAAACAAAACTACTGGAATCGAGTCTGGAAGACACTGTGTCAGCAGACATGGATTTCCTGATTGGCCTTCGTGCTGACGGACCCTCATCCACATTTAATTCCACTTTATCTTCAGTGTCTGCTTGGCTAGGACGGGCTGTTGGCGGTAATCCTAATTGGTCTCGCTTCGACTGTGTTTGCAGAAGCTCAGGGTTAGCGGTATCAGTGAGAGCGGTCGATTGTAACATGTCATAAAGATCCTCATATTCCTTGTGTAACCCAATAGTGTGCTGGTCGTATCTGAGGAACAGTGTACAGGCTGCTGTGATACCAAAGGCAAAGAGCGTTCCGATCGACAGCATCTGAACAAGAGTCTCCACACATACCAGCATCGCAATTACCGCCGTTAATGTACCGCCAAAACAAGAAGCTAATATTGGAGCTTGGGTCACCTCGCTTACAAACGATAGCAATTTCAGGATTAGCCTATCATTAGCCATGGCGTATACAGTTCTCGGAAGACAGAACATAGAGCACAAAAGAGATGCCAGCAAAGAGATTAATCCACCGGCTCCAATAACATAGTTTGAACCCGTAATTCCCCGGGCTGAATACGACCTAGCAATAGCCACGGTCGATGGTAAATTCTTCCAGCAGTAGACCAAGGTTAAGGCGAGAGACAGACCGAAGAACACAACGAATAGGCAGAGAAATAGAGTTGATATTGCCTTGGGGATCATTTTACACGGCACTCGGGTGTCCTCGGCTAGATTAGCAACCGCGTCAATTCCAATGAAGGAAACAAGACAAGCAGCAGCCCCCTGAAGGACCTGTGGAGGGAAGAAGAGATAAACCCATGAATATCGTTTAGAGCAATGACATCTAATAACCATTAAAACGATACAGCTACTTTTCGTTATTGATCCCGTGTGCCCCCGAGCAGTATAAAGGTCACATTGTGCAACTGGAACCTAATTTCAAAGTATAATATGCAAAATAGAACATTTAATTCCCCAGAGCTGGAGTGAATTCCATATATTTGTAATGCTTTCCGGAGTTAGTCTTTCAGCATTCATCTTCACATACATAGCCAATCAATCAACTAATCAATTAATTAATCAATCATTAAAAGAACAGTATTGACATGTGCAACTAGTCAGTTTTACCTTATTACAAACAGATTCGAAAATAAAAGAAAAGGTTCAATGATCCCTGATATTGAGCGACACCAAGACGCCGTATAACCACATATGTACATGGAAGCAAAAAAATACAGGCATCATAGAGACTTACCCCAATCATTCCATTAGCGAAGAATCCCGGGGGCTCTTTCCAGTTCTGGCTGTCCACATGGAAGAACCCCACACACACGATCGCCATGATCACCAACACACTGACGATCACCAGTATAAACACCATTATGGCCAGCGACTGGAAGTGAGAAAGAGTACACTTTATTCGCATAACATAACTAGTATCTTGTATGCTGGTTTGTTTTTAGCTTAAGTAACACTTATTTAATATGAACGAGACCAAGAATTTGTAGAATTTAAACACAAGACCAATAACTTCTATTTAGATATCGAATGTTCTAAGTAGGGCAATTGCGCAACTTGGAAAGATTAAAATTTGTAGTTAAGAGCCGGTCTGTTTGCTATGTATTTGTATAGCGTCTTGTGGGTGACCTGTTTTGTTTTTGTTGATTCATGGGGCTGGTACGTTACTAACATTAAATGACGTCTTACCTCCCCCATTTTCTTGCGGCTATTTTATATGTTAGGTATCAACGCCTTAAAGGCATGCTTTAATTTTGTATAAGGAAAGTATGAACTGCACTACCTTATATCCGGTCGTAAAATAAATCCTTCTAACAGCCCCAACTTCAAAATCGTATCTATAGACGCCCGGTAACATAATAATAAGGTATCGGTTACAGTGATTTTTGATAATTTGTTATCCCTATTTCACAGCAACGAGTCGTCAATATCCAGTTAATTGGCTTTTCAATTCTAATCTAATCCTGTTCCTGCCAGAAGAAAATGTGGAAGATAAGAAGTCATTGAAGGTGAGGACATTACTTCATAATTTTATAAAAAAAATAACCGTAAGAGCGACCTAAACAAATGATCAAGTCAAACAAATGAAACAGTTTGAATTAATCTAAATTTATGTCACCAAAATCATATTTTCCTTTCGTCGACTTTTACGATTACCGCTGCTCATTTAATAACAACTAACGCTGTTTATTATATTTGGCGTCAACTTCCAGATATCGGGGTTTATCTATTCTACCTGTGCATAAAAGATGATCAACATAAGCGTTTTCTGGATAACCACTTGTTATTGACTTAAATAGCAAACAGTTTTCAGGCGCATCCTCACGAGGCGTTATTTTCATATAAACACGAGATGTTCAATATTATATAACTGTACAAGTGGTTCAATAAATAAGGCTTTAAACACTTAATTCACATCTTTCATGTGAATGTTCCCTGCAGATAGTCATAATATTATTTTATGTGTAAATCTGTATTCGCGCTTAACGTGATATGATCCATATTGCATTAAATATCATCGTTATATACAAGTTTTTAGGCAAAAAAGATTGAAGAGGGCATTGATATGTTTTGATGGATGGAATTATGATACATAGGTTTATTATCGTTATTTGCCACTTGGAGATAACGTTTTATTTCGCCTGGTCATTACATGTGTTTTTTACCGTTAGGTTCCAGGCGATTTTTTTGTATAGATATGTCACATCCGGAAGACTAATTATGGCCATCTGGTGTCCATGTTCCAGAGAGATATTTTAATCCTCACAGAATCTGGTTGGCTGAGGTTTTACAGAGAACTGGCATTTGACTTCCCTTGTTGCAATTAGTGTCGTGGGACATACGGCTACCCTATCAATCTGCATGTCTTCGGGGAGAGACTACTTTAATTGCTTCCGCTATATTCAACCATGTACACAGAACAATATACACTGCAGAGACAAATAGTCTGATAAGACAAAAAATGTTTTCCTGGCATCTCTATATTTATTTTTTTTTTTTCTTGAATGCGACAGTCATTAAATCGGGCATGTGACTTCCTGGGAACTGTTCCAGGGCTCTGGCCGAACTTAATCGAGGACAAGCAAATATTTTACAGTTCCTGTTCATTTCTCTCAAATATAGTTAATTTTCACATCTCAGTTATGGTATCATTATTTTGTTGTACGTGCAAGTCCTCTTGACTTATTTGCATTATTTATTCTATACGTTTTATACCGTTGGAACCATGGTAACGCTGTTTTTGACCACCGGACAATTCACGTGTTTAACATTTGAGCTGTGTTCCTCCAAATCCTGAAACAACTTTTGGAATAAAATACTCGGCAAATAAAAAAAGAATGTGATAAGGATGACATAATCTCAGTTTCTCGAACTGCTACTCTCTCGATGTTAGCGTAACAATAATGAAAATAAATGATAATTGTCTGAGTTATCCATGTACCATGTAGTTATTGATGTTTAATTAAAGTTAAATACATGTAAGTGCGCCAAGGCACCACAAATGATACTTATCAGCGAGATTCCATCCAAGATTCCCACAGTTAGCAATTCGTTGTAGGATTTAACAAAGGGTGGAATAGAGGACAAATGTTTCCTTCCATCTACAAAATCTAAGTAACTCAAAATGCATTTCTAGAAGACTACTAACTTTCGCTTCAGTATGCAACATTAAGACGAGAAAATTACCAATAGAGTCATAAAGTTTATCTGTTTTACGGTGAAATCAAATTGATAACGTCGGCCATGGTTAACACCCTTCAAATAATAACGTCGCAATGACACATTATGTAGGCTTTGTACAATATTTCCAGGTGTTTTGGAGCTTTACAATGACACCAGATTAACAAAAAGGGATGAATCGAATAGGCTCCGATTCAGCCTTACGTCAAAATAACCCAACATCTGATTAATAACCGTTATGGTTTACATATTTGACTTTAAGAAAAAAACAAGAAAATCACTCATGTTTACCTTAGCTAAAAGTGCTGATATGAACACCGCAGCGATGATCACAGAGAAAGCCGGTAAATCTAAATGATCCTCTAGATATGGCCCCATGTGAAGTACTAGTTTTTGTGACAA
>JARFOD010135635.1:0-13466 GCA_031763545.1 Mopalia muscosa
TAAACAGAATGACGCAATTCTAAACGTCACGTAGAGACACCATTCTAAAATAAAATCAATTCTTCTTCCTACGTCGAGACATTGACTCTAAGATACACCCGGGCCATCTTGTTTTGCACTCCTTTTATTTGCCGGGCTTCGGCATAGTCGGAAATCAATGCACGATGTTCTGGCATAGCGTAGGAGACTTGTTTTAGTCTCGTCCACTATTGAAACTCTCGCGAGAATACGATTGTCAGGATAGAAGACGCTAGGTACATACCTCAGGCATTCATAATACACTTACAAGTCGATGTTCCAGCTTTCGCTATAACTTAAGCACTGAGACAGCAAAATTAGTTTGTTAATAATGGTTAAACATTTTGTAGTACTACTGAGAGGGAATTCTTCTTATTATGGAAACATTTCATTATAATTTTTGACCAGCCACAGACACAATACACGATGCCCCTTTTCAGTCGCATCTTCTACATTGACCTTCGTCACGTCTTTGTATTGAATAAATGTTAAAAACAATTCTCCCCATCCTCGTTTCTCTGAGAAAGATTCGATTAACTTTGAGCACTTTAGAGCACGGATAATGTCACCTGATGGAAACCGACTTATATAATGTCAATGTATGTTAAAAACTGTCTGGAAAACAAAATCTACGAGGCAGGTAGTCAGACTCGTTGCTTGTCCTTGTAAATCCAAGGCGACGTAAAATAATGCACCTTGGGTTGCCAGTGTCATCTTGCGTAAGATTTACTCAAGCAAACGAGTCATTCTGTAAGGCAATTTTATCTCGGAATGCTGTATTTCTGGTTTGAGCCTCGTGGACCCTCGGGCTGGACGTGTTCGCGTATCGTGCCTGTCCTTGTAAACCCAAGTAAAAAGCCACATTATCGTCGCCAGGGTACACTTGCCCATGGGATGGCTCCGGCGCTGTAGGATGACCACCGGTCCGTTGATGAGCTGTGGAAGGGGAAAGGAAAGCCGGATCGTTCGGTTGAGGGACGGACATTCTGTCTGCATAGGTGTTGAATGAGATCTGACTGTTCACTGAAATGGCAAATAAAATCACAGTTTTACTTTATTTGTTAGATATTTGGAGCAAATACTTGAAAATGGGGTCACTTCATTTGTTTTACAGCCGAAGATAATTGGTAAGAACATAGAACAATCACCTTATCCCGAACATCAATGTATTTTGATTAGGAATAACCCTTTTAAGTGTAAACGAAAAATTAGGCGCCGAAAATGGAGCCTAGCGACATACTGGGGAATCTTGAAGTGAGTGAACACTATCTTCAAAAGTTGAAGAATCCTTGCCCACAGCTTTGGTGACCTGGATGATATTTCAATGACTTATTTGTTATTTAACTGTATACAAAAAGCCGTTTTAAAAAGAGGCTATGTAGAGTTTTGCTATATAGAGCTCATTCAACGAGTGTCTGTGCATTACGACAACTGAAAACAGCGATGTTTGGCGATACAAGGACTCACATCTGATAACTTGTTTTGCACACCTTTTTTGTTATTTAAATGGTAAATAATAAAGGCTTATGCACTGCTTACAGCAACCTTTGGCAGTAAACTAACTCTGGGTCAAGCAATATGCAGGTTGACATGTGTATCCGGAACATGCTGCTAAATTCGTGGTCATTATTGTTGGAAAAACAACTTGATATCAGTATTATCCGAATCGATCATAAGAAAGAAATTCAATTGTGACATGACGTTGTACAGCAATGGTTTAAAGTTAATACACTTTTGACAACTGATATCCAAAAGTAAATCAGCCGGTACCTTAACCACGATGACTACACAAGTAATTTGATAGAAATTTGATAGAAATTTTTGTAGTAATATTCCGAGAGGAAATTAAAGAAACATTTCATTTTAACAATATCTACTCAGCCACAGACACAATGTACTTTGTCACCTTCAGTCTTATCCTAGACATTGACGTTGGTCACGTAAATGCATTAAGTAAATGAATAGAATTTCCTCCTGATCCTCATATCTCTGAGATACACTCGATTTTCTTAGAGACCTGTTAACTGCCATAACTGTTCAGACGAATAATAGCAGCTAATGGAACCAGATATATATAGTGTCAATGTATGTGGCAATAACATCATTTAGACATTTAGAGCTGGTAACAAGAAAATTTGGATAATTATCATTAGAGATTACATAGCCATACATATATGGTTCTGATACACAGAGGATAAAGGTTAAAACCATATTCAAACCACATTGTCCTGAACATCACTATATTTTTATTTTGAGCCTTTGGAAATGTTAATGAAGAACTAAACGGTTTTTAAGTAGACTTATTGAGGTCAAACATAAGAAATATTTGGTATGTGTCCAGTTTCAGTTATTTATCAACCTGACCCAGGTCTGAATATATTAATTATTAAAATGTTTACTTACTAGAGTCTGGGTCGGGTATTTCCCCATGGCCGGCACGAGTTGTTATTCGAGTGATCGTCTTTCTGGTCACATTTGGATTGGGTCCCGGTGGATCTGTGGGATCCTGCATTGTATCTGTCCACACAACTTGGTTCACTTCATTCCCAGTGTGTGGATCTATACCCGACCTCATAACGGCTGCTCTATGACCCGGTTCGTCAAAGATGGAAGGTCCGGGATCCACATAACCAGGCTGTATTTGTGAATTATTTGGCTGGCTTCGTACCATAGACGTTCGAGGGTCTGACGCTGTACCAGGAGAAGATTGCAGACCGAAAGAGTTGTTAGGGTGTTGATTCGGATATCCTCTCCTGTCCACACCCTCGGGATAATACCCCTGAGGGTAGCTTTGAGGGGTGGTTTCAGCCTTTTCTATCGGAGAGAAATGCTGACTGCTGCTAAAAGGTGCTCCAGCTCTATTATTGTAAGGTGTAGATGAAGAGGCGGGATTATATGGTCTACGTGGCGTTCTATCTTCAGGCGGAATATGATCCGGAAATCTGCTGGCAGATTGTTTACCATAGTTAGACGACCTTTCAATGTCCTCCTGACTTGGTTGTCTACTGCTCGTTTGCATGACGAATGCCCCGTGTGTAATCGGTCCTTTCCTAGAAGGCGTTGTTTGTACATACCAGGCAGCTTTACCCGCTACATGGGCTGGGGAACTATGCTGGGAAGATGGGGTTTGATTTTGGAAAGCTGAGATGAAATTTTGACCATGTGGACCCATGGATGCAGACGTATTTGGAATAACAGCATTTGGCCCAACTGTGTATGGGTAGCTATCAATTCGGGAGCGAGGGTCTTGGTTTGCTGGCATTGCTGACGGTGGAATAGCGTACCTGACGCTTCCAGCTTCCGACATTTCATCGTCTGCTCTCTTATCTTTGTTTCCCTTCTTTTTCTTGGCTGGTTGGCTCTCGGCATCTCCAAGCGGACGAGAATCGTTCAACCGGTTTTTCACAGCTGGATTAGTTCGGAGAGGATTTGACATTGTTTCTGTTTCATTTGGTTCACTGAGCTCGTCATGACTCGAATATTGTCCTGTTCTTTCAAACTCATGCTCTGCTTCAGGAACTGTCTTGTTTTTGTTCGATTGGGAAGAAGTTTTCTCGTTCTTTGACTTTTCTGGATTAGTATCCCTCCCACCAGGGTGTCCATTTTGCGTGGCTTTAGCAGTACTTGGGTTTATTTCAATTGTTTCATACGATGTCCCATCGGAAGACAAACCTTGAGGTCCAGCGTTCTGTAAGCCACTGTTGGCATCTCGAATACCTCCAGGCTTTATTTGGTTTTTTGTTTTTGACTTGTTGTCATTATGAACCAAAAGATAACCATCTTCGTCTTCCGGGAATTCCTCTGCTGCTGAACCTCGGCGCTTGGTTTTATGTGAAGGCTTTGGACTATCTCCAGGTTGTGTAGAGCCACTCTCATCTCCGGGATACAAGTGATCATAGCTATAGATATAGCCCTCCTCATCAGGATTGTCAAAAAAACCTGAAGATGGTCTTTTCAGTCGACCCTCGGGAGGTGCTTCCGCATTTTCCAAATCACGTGATCTTCGTTTTTCGCCCGGTGATCGTCTCCTTTTAGGGGATGAAGAATTTTGCCTGTTGGGTGATGTCCCTTTTCTGGACGGTGATGATCCTTTTCGGGATGGAGAATTTCCACTTCTTGATGGCGAAACCCCGCCTCTCCCCTGAATCCTCCCATTCTGTGTTGCACCATTTACATTAGCATCTCTTCGTGATACGTGTCCTTTTCCCTCTTTATCAGAAGATGAATCTGGCTTTCGTCCTTCATTGTCCGCATAAGAGCCTCGACTTCGTCCTTGAGCTTCAGCGTAGGATCCTCTCCCTCTTGCCTGCGATTCGTTGAATGATCCTCTCCCTTGTTTCTGACCACTTTCTGTTTCTCCTCCACGTCTCTTCAACGAATCATCAGGATATATTCCAATTTTGACGCCCCTTTGTTGTAAGTATGAATCCACGCCCCGTTCGTTATTTGTGTTACCGGATATTCCCCTGTTTTGGTCTTTCTTTAAATACATACTTTGGCTTTCAGGAATATTATTTGGATTAGTGGCAGCTGAACCTTGCAGCTCGCTATGTGCTCGACCATGAACTGCTTCATACGGTGGAAGAACTGGAGCAACAGGCACTGGAGCATGACCCTGGCCCATTACCGACGATCTGCCACGCTGTCGTCCTGTTCTGGGGTCCTTGCTCGGATCAGATGTCAAAGCACTCCACACAATCGGATCAGAGGCATTAAAGCCATTGTGTTGAGTTTGAGCTTTCCTACTTTCACCGGTAACGCTTACTATTGGATTTTCCATGCCACCATTTTGTTTCCTTTCACTGTGAGCACTATTCAGGCTAGCGTTGGACCCAGATATATGTTTGCGTGGTTTCCGACCTTGCATCCCAGGTAGTCTCCCTTGGCGATAACAGCAACAAAGAATAATTCCAACGAATATCAAGAGAAGCAAACCCAGGATTATAGGAACGATAATCTCCACGCTGATCTTGTTAACTCTAGTATTTCCACCGATCACATCTTCGTTATCTGAAGAAAAGAGTTCCATTTAATACCACATTAATTAACAGTTAAACCAGCATCGAATCAGCACTGCAGCTTGACTTATTACTGAAAAGAAATCACAAGTTTTCTATAGACTGTCCTCAATGTAAAAAAAATGTCTGCTTCTCAAATTATTATACTTGGATTACAATATCTAGCAGGAAGAAGAAGAAGAAAAAAAAAAAATGATTGACAGGTGATTTCGCTAAAAATCATTTTAAAACTAAACCAACTGATCCATATCGCAACTGCTGCACCATTTGGAAGGTGAAAAATCAGACTGGCCTAGCATGGGAATAATAGAGATAAAATTCCACAACTAGTTTGAGACTTACTGTAGGCTCGAATTCGAAGGGTATAGTCATAGCCAGGTTGATACAGATCTCTAGTACGGGTTAATTTCAGTGTTATAAAACGTCCTGTCGAATACATTGTGTCAGTGCTCTTACTCGAACAGCCAATACTTCTCTGCACAATACAAAAAAACAAAGAAAAAACATAGATGGAAGTTTAACAAATGCACATAGGTATACGAAAGAACTATAAGTAAATCTGTCCTATTTAAACCCAAGTCGTATGTATCGTGCATGGTAATTACAAAACTACAGATTTCTGTATTTATTGTCAATGTTTTACTCCCCTTCTTTCATACTCGGGAAATGCCATGCCTGCTTGTGTGACCACTTGGACAAAAATGGAGAAACAATCTCACTATCTACCAGCTACAGCTAGGAAAGACAGTAATTCTGTTAACCCATAACCGATTCTTTGGCAATAGGGAGGTTTTGAGTTATGATGTTACCACAAGGGAGTTACGTCCCTTTGCGAAATTACGTTTGTCACTTTATGGCACGGTATGGCAGCCTATACATACTTTTAACATTGCGGGTTTTTTATTTTCAGAAAAATATAGCTTTAAAATTGTAACTTTTGCAAAAAATTATCTTTTAAGATACGAGAAAAGGAAATTTATATAGTTTTATAAACGTGTTTGTGTTAAGTTGCAATATTCCACATTGCTAATGTTGAAAATCGTGGATAAGCACACTCTTGCCGTAAACCGATAACGTTATTTAACAAAGAGACGTCACTCTGTTGTCGTAATGTCATAACTGGGAGCCACCGTATGTACAAGATCAATTGATGCAATCAACAGGACGCTGTAACCCTTAAATAGAACACCAGTTAACAGAAATGATGAAGTCGTTTTTTTTTGTCATAGAGATCATTGATCATGATATTGTTGAATTATTATCAGCCGTTTCCATGCAGGAAGAGTAATCGTTATTTTCATGTGATTTGCAAAGATCTTCAGTTCGTGTTAATAAAAAGCCAAACGCACAAAGTTACTAAAAAAATAATATATATATCGAGACATCCAGGCAATAGACACAAAGACAACACACATTGACATGTTTTTATCTAAACCCTTTTATCAAAAATAGATACTCGCATACCAAGCCGTAGCAACTTTTACTTTGAACTTGATATAATCATTTAAGTTACATTATATTCAACATATTTACCAGCTGTTGGCCAAAAGCTTGCTGATGGTCGAATATATCCAGGGTTATTCCGCAATCACTTATGCTGAGACTCTCTATGGTGACTTCCAGTCTGTATTTAGTGTCCGAGGAGTCGGTTTGCAGATAGAGGATACAGCTGTTTGGAGGGTTTCCAGGAGGCACGTTTGATCGTCCATGTACCGTGATAGAACTCTCACCTACTCGGATATACTTGCCACATCCAGACGGCTGGTCCATATAGTCTGGAACCAATAGCATTTGTAAAGAAACAATATGGACAGGTACATCCTATCTCTTTATAAATGGAAAACTTTCGATCGATTGATTGGTGTTTTACGCCACGCTTAAGGGCATTTAACTTATATGACGGCGATGTATATTCAAACAAAGATTTAGTGTAATGTTATCAAAACTAATAAAAGCAGAATTTTTTTAAAAAAGAAGATATACGTAGCAAAGACAGAAAAATTATTAATTATCCGATCGGATGCTGGTATGAAGCAAAAGGATATATCCAAAAAGTGGGCCATTGTCTACATCGAACATCCCAGTTCATACTACGAATGATGCCCGCCTTCAGCAGGAGGAAATGTTTTATATATTATGGTGTGCCAACTAGCAAACACTTACATGATTGGCTGGTGACGCCATGGAAACACCCAATCAGAAGAATGTACACTAACAACATCTTCGCTGATTGACTGAATCTTTTAAGTCATCTGAATGAGTATCTAGAGCTGAAATCAAATTAACAAAAGATTAAAATTAAAGCTAATTGAAAAGAAAAAAAAGTTTTAAATACGTTTTGCGAGTTCGAAGGTCGTTACCTTAGATCATGTCTGTTTAACAACAGGCCATATAACAATTTGTGATGTTAATACTCCAGTCTATAAGTCATTGTGATAAAAGTCATGGCGTCAATCATTCCCTGAATGGACACACCGATAATTTAAATAAGTAAGTAAGGAGGTTGTTATTTAATAGGTATGAATAAAAACTTATCACAAAGTGGGGGGTAATTTAAATTAACCTACATAAAGAAACATAGGGAAAAGGTTAAGTTTTGAAAAACAAAAACCATTTAGAAATCGTGACCGAGTGTCTTACCAAACCAATACAGTATAATTACGATCACTCTATGGCCAGTTTATATATAAAAAAAAAACTGTATACGGCAATGACTTTAAGTCAAAACTGGGTTTGATTTAGTCCGAGTGGCCCTGACGTTTTGTTTTTTATATTACTTGACGGCGAAAACAAGTTTTTAACCGTCAGAAAATAACTCAAAAACTATCTTCTGAGCCCTCGGACTAGGTTTCATTGTGCAGCGACGTTACCAAATGAAACCTGATTCAGTAGACCAACCTTGTAAATCACGTTTTAAAAAGAATAAACAAACTTACCAGACAACAGACACGCCTGAATGTCTTTCGTTCATTTTGTTATGTCATAACAAAGCATATTTGTCTTTAAAATAAACAGTATATTATATGCATTATGTTTGAGGATGTTTCTGCTGTCAAACTTATTTTATAAGATTTAATGAATGTAAATTTATTAGTGCGTATACTAACTTAACAATCAACGCCTATCTCCATTGTAAAAACTGGTATGGAAACTGACCAGTGTCCACCTATAGTGGTTATTCCAATATCTACCAACGCAAAAACAGTTGCAGGAGCGGGCTGAGGGAAGGAGGGGGGAGGGGCTGAGGGAGGGGGATACTTTTTTTCGATCGAGAGCACCCAACCGCAACACTATTACTGCTGTTTCCCTCTTAACCGTCACAGATGATACAGAGGTATATTGTGTAAGTCCAGTTTTAGCTCAAACATATCCGTAACATCTTCATTAACACACGGTTCATGTATACAGCTAATACCATTAATTCTCAACACGAAAGTAATATACTCGGTTGACCCAAACATTGTACTAAGTGCGATTATAGAGGATAAACCCGTATGTTATTAAAAACAACCTGGTCACGTCTTTTTCCTGAAATAGAATATATTAAAGCGTAGTTATGTAATCCTTAAAAAATTAGAGCCCGCGGCCGTGGCTTAGTGGTAAGCGCGTGCGCTGATTAATTCTACTTCGAAGTTCCATTCACAGGATCGAGCCCGTCTGTCGACCCTCGGGTATATGAGTGAGTCACATGTTGTGGCTCCGGCAATCGGGGGTGGTTTTCCACCGTAATAAGGCAAGTGGACAATCCGCCGTCATAATTGAAATAACCTTGAAAATGACGTTAAACCCCAAAGAAACAACGAACAAACCAAAACTGGAAGGTCGTGATTTCTACAGGTCAAATTGTGGACAGTGTTCTGAAACGGTTTGTGTTAGAGATGTATGAATGATTGATTGATTGGTGTTTTACGCCGTGCTAGTTCACTTATATGACGGCCGTATATTCCGACAATAATTGACACCAGCTCAAAAAAGATCTGAAGTGTTCTGATACTGTTGGAAAAATAATATTCCTCCAGTGCTAAGTAAAAAAATGAATTGCTGCTCTTCAAACAAACTGCCCTAAGCCAGGGACCCGGGTGTAAGAGCAAGAGAAGAAAAATAAAATTTAAAACATATTAAACCCTGTTAAATCACATACATGTTATATATAGACTATTCGGGCTATCGATGAATCAAGGGCAATGAAAGATACGCTTGTTTGTTTGTTTGTTTGATTGGGGTTTAACGTCGTTCTCAAGGGTATTTCACTTATATGACGACGTGCCAGCCCAATGGGTGAAGGAAGCCACCACTGGCAACAAACAAATACAGGACAACAAAAACAGGACGCAATACAGACACCACAAACAGATCAGCTTTCTGTTCCCCTTAGCTCTGAGAGCACCAAGGCAACATGGAGCTCCCTCCAACTGCCCGCAACAAATACAGGAAGACAACACCAGGGCGCAATACAGATGCCACAAACAGATCAGCTTTCTGTGCCCCTTTAGCTCTGAGAGCACCAGGGCAACATGAAGCTCCCTCCAACCGCATTTTATAAAATAAATCTATGGCATTTTAATTCAATATTCAAAATAGCAGGCACACCCGAGTAGACAACTCGCATATATCAGCAAATTATCTTCATTGACATAGACTATACCAGAAACACTGCGCAATTCACCAATATTATTACACTACTTTGGGTTTTGTTTATTTTTCACACTTCATAATATTACAATTTACAAGGCTATGGACCTCTATACATCAGTGTTTTACAAAGATTTGACATCATCACAGCATTGCACTTAATACATTACAATAGTGAAACATACAGTAACTCTAAATGATTCTCTTGGTTAGCAAAGAGGAGTCATGCGATGAACACAAATATTGACATATGCCAAATCTTAAGTTAAAGGAGAAGGTACGGGATTTTACAGTGGGTTTTGATCGTTTTTGATTACCATTTTAGTAACATAACATCAAGGAACTAATTTTAATTAAGTCAGTAATTAGAATAATACAAACCTGAAGTGACGCGCGTGGTGCAAGTGACCCACAACATCGTACATCATATACTATATCAGTGTTAAACGAATGAATATCTCATTGCAGACAGGAATTATTGCCAGTCTGTGTACCTGGATGTTGAAATTCTTAATTGGTTATTGCAAAAAGAATTCGGTTTATCTGTTTTCTGAAAGATTTGTTTTCTAAAGCCGTGGCTTGTTAAAATCAGAAACACAGCTTTGTCTGTAAACGTATCATTTGACAGGTTTAAGAAATTGAGAGTGTGTGTAAAACATTTTGTGCCATCTGATTATGAAAGGGACTTTCAGCACGAATTGACTGATTTAAAGCTAAAAAATTAATAAAAAAGAATGCTATATACCGTATGTATTTTATTTGGCTGATACTAAAAGGCACAGATATACAGGAATACATTTGAGAAGTGCGAGGTGATTAGACACCAGACAGAAAGAAGGCAAGGCACTTTTGCCTCAGGTTCAGCTAGCCAACAACGGGAGAAAGACGCCAAACTTTTCACTGATCTGTAGACCAGTACCAGTAAGCTTAGCGCAGAAAAAGAGCCTCAAGTGAGTACTGATATGGAAAGTGTTAGATCCCCATTCATGCTATCTTAAGCTGTCCTGTCCATTGAAGGGCATTTTTGTATTGATTTTTTTATCAGGTTATTAGATCTGACAATTCAGGTAATTCATTACACCATGCCACAACTTGTTTTCTGTGCCGCTAGGCCTGCATATTGACTGTATAATACAAGTCCACAACGATACATATTCACATACAGGCTTTCACACTGCTGTATCTACCATTCTTTTATATTTATATCTTTTTTCCTGGCTTCTAGTTTTTCCTTAAATAATTTGGTACCAACCCGTACAGTAATTAATCTGCATGATAAAAAAAATCAGACAAGTCACTTCAGGTTTGTAAAATTTTAAATTTTTACTGGTTTAATGTTAATTAGTTTCCTAATTTAAGGGTTGTTATCTAACTAAAATAGTATTTAATAACGACCAAAACCCACTATAAAATCGCATGCCTTCTCCTTTAAAAGGGAATAAAAATTCTACAGCTTTCGGAAATATTACATTTTTTTCTGATAATCACAATGTTTGTTTTTACAACATCAGCTAAATGATCCCCAAAATATGGATCATTTTAAGCCGGAGAGAAAATCTTAATTACCATGGCAACTAGTTTGTAGGGTATGGAACTGTCATGGTGATATAACTTAACGTTAGTTAATTACTGTGAAATGAAAACCATTATTTTTTCTCCTAAGTCTGACGAACTTCTGATTGTAGTCTTCGCAACAGTTTAATGTTAAAAAAAAATATATTATTGATATACTAAAATACATCATTACTACAAAAATATGTTCCTCAAAGCTTGTGTACGTTTAACAATTCAACAACACACACTGGCATAATATAAAATTACCGTTTTATTATACGCTGGTTTGTTTGCTAGCACAAGTCTCAATATCAGGAGATGGAATTGATCAACATAACATATTGTTTGTTTGATTGATTGATTGGGTTTAAGGTCGTATTCCACATGACAAAGAAATTTTTACTAATATTGTCACAGATGTTTTTTGACTCGGTAGTATACTATAGCATTCAAATCAAAAGGTACTAAAACCAATTTCTGCATTTAAACTCTTTGATGGAGCTATTCATATTTTTATTGTCCATATCTTAATTTGCAAAAATTATGGTTGAAATGCCAATTATTAGAGAGGTGATAAAACATCTTAACACATTCTGGTGTTGGTCAATTTGAAAAACAAACTTATCTTTTGCTTTATTCAAAATAGAAAAGTATTAACAGTTAAAAGCATACCTAAAAAATGAAACCAAAATATGGACGTCACATAAAGGAAAGTACGACTAAAGTGCAAATCCACCGAAATGAGGAGGGTTGTTCATCGGTGTTATTGCTACAACTTGTACAATATGACAGAAAATGCAAAGAGTCTGAAGCATTCATAAAACGTTAACAGACATGCACAACGTTAAACTAGGGCAAATTATCCAAATTTAGGAAGACCCCACACAAATGGTGTCCAGCAAAGAAAACAGACGAAAGGAAATCCTTCAAGGTCGTCTGAGCAAAGGTTACTGCTCAGTCATCCATATAAACACTTCCTCTTACTGTTGGTCACTAAGTCAGAACCAACACTACAAACTCATTAGAACATGGGCTATAAGTCTGCGTGGAACCAACATGAAAAACTAATTGGAACTCGGCACCATGGGCTATAAGTCTGCGTGGAACCAAAACGACAAAATAATTGGAACTCTGCACCATGGGCTATAGGTCTGCGTGGAACCAACATGACAAAATAATTGGAACTCCGCACCATGGGCTATAGGTCTGCGTGGAACCAACATGACAAACTAATTGGAACTCGGCACCATGGGCTATAAGTCTGCATGGAACCAAAACAAAATAATTGGAACTCTGCACCATGGGCTATAGGTCTGCGTGGAACCAACATGACAAAATAATTGGAACTCTGCACCATGGGCTATAGGTCTGCGTGGAACCAACATGACAAACTAATTGGAACTCAGCACCATGGGCTGTAAGTCTGCGTGGAACCAACAGTATAAACTAATCAGAACTCTGAACCATGGACCCACTTGGCATTAAATCAGAGCGGAACCGCCATGATAAACCATGGAACTGGTACCATGGGCTTATTGGGCATAAAGTCAATGTGGAACCAACACAACAAACTCATAGGAACTCACTACCATGGGCCCACTGGAACCAACCTGAGAAGCTTAAAGGAAACCTCTTCCATAGGCTCACTGGCCGTTTACCCTTGAGCAGATTGGATTTGTTATTAATGTTACTATATTGAAGTAGCTGTTACAAGGCAATATTTGAGGGATTGAGGGGGTATTATAAAAGGATTATGTTTCAACAAGTTAAATATTTTAAAAGGATTTTTTTTTTCAAATTTAAGAGCAATGAACATAAAGTTTTGCAGTCAGGAATCCGTGTTCTGTTGCATACAGTCTTGATAGGCATCAATGGAACTGATTCACAGCCACTTACTTCAAGAAAAGGTAGTAATGTTTGTGTGTTTGTTCCTAGCTTATAGTTATATCAATCATATGACATATGCAAGCCTAATACTTAAACGAGGCCATCGTTGCCAGACTTTGTTACAAACCAAGACAAAAGAGGACAAGAGGAAAGGGTACAGCAGGCAAGTTCCATGTTGCTCCTTGTCCCACCTTGTCTATAGTTTAACATGAAGCATTGTAACAATACAATATTCTTTGCCTTATATAACATTTTGTGAAAGTGGTCTTAGGACAGGAAAAATAAATTGTTTGTTTGTTTGATTGGTGTTTAACGTCGTACTCAAGGGTATTTCACTTATATGACGACGGACACAAA
>JARFOD010135646.1:0-13463 GCA_031763545.1 Mopalia muscosa
ACTAGCAAACTGGGTGCTTGGCTGGTCATATTGGAAAACAAATGGAATTATTTCCTTTTTAGACCCTTTACCTGGTTTCAATATATATATGGTACAGATTTATATACTACTGCATAAGTGACCGAATACGACGATTGTTCCGATAATCGACCAAGGGGTCCAGCAAGGCCTTAATTTAATTGGGTGGCCTTAAAGGAGGGGGAAACATCTCGCTTATATAATATATAGTATGTTGGACATTGTTAGGCTAACATGTGTATGCCTGTTTCTATTCAACTGTAATGAAGACAGATAGGAGACACAGGTTGTGAATACTTATTTTAAATCGATTAGCGACGCAAATTTGACCAAAACTAATAAACTTCTTCCGTGGCTACTTAAAATGTCATCAATTAACACACTAAAATTACAACTGGAAATTAAAGCTTTGAAGAAAAATTTTACGAAATAGTTCGCCACGAAAAAAGAATAATACAATGTTAAATGTGTAAAAAGAAAGACGTGTTTTTCTTGACAAACTATTCGTAAAATTTGTCTTCAAAGATGATTAATTCAAACTAGAGTGTATATTAATTAGAGCATTACATTATGGTCAACAAGTTTTTAGCTGACTGATGGGCGTGGCTTCCGTGTATGTGTTTAGGCTATCCTTAGCGCAGTTTCTAAACTCCTGGTTTACTCTAATTGAGAGAAAATTAACCAAAGACAATGAAAATATCTTTGAACTCGTCAATCATGTCTGATCAAGATAACGTGAATCGTTATATCATCGTTAATCCACATGCATAATGATTATCTACAGGCAATGTTTAAACGATTTAAAATCCATCCATCATGAATGAACACATTTTGCAACAGTGATGTTTTGATTAAAATAATCGATTTGATTTTAATTTCTGAAGCTTGGGTGGCTATCTTGACATCAAATCTTGTTGATTGCTTTTTGATTTGCTAGCACAGAAATTAGAAACAAGGCCCAATATACCTTTTGATCATTTACGTAAAAAAGTTTGTATCGTTTATGGGCATCAGTTGCCTAATTTATTCGTTAAAAATTAACAAACGAAAAGGAGAATTAACAAAAAAAACGTCACAAAATTTACATTGTTTGGAATGTTGAAAGGAGGGGGCAAGCCTTATGGTGGGGACAGGGTGGAGGCGGGGCGGGGGTTGTTCTGCTTACATAAGCGGGTGATACTTACCCATAATTGATTTCTGCGACTGGAAAATATTATCGGGAACTGTAAAATGCTAAGCTTTCCCCTTTCTCTTCATTTCAAAAAGGCTGGACACGTCTTGTAGTTTTTCGGTTACTTTTATTTTAATGTGTCTGCATTTTACGTTATACATGTAGGTCTTTTTATTCTCCCACAACTCACATATCCTTTCTCTACAAGCGCAGGAACAGCATCATCATTTGATCCTTGTCTACGGAGGCCGCTTTAACTTTAATATTAGCGTAGGTGTTTCTGACTGCTTTTCCTTTGTTTTTCGTTGAAAGTGTTAGAATATGTTTGTCTCGCGCTTCAGAGGCGACAAACACTATTAAAACTGCGAAGGTGAGATTAAAAAGTGTCAATAAAAAAGTACACGTCATAAAAAAAATAAACACGTAACGTCTCTACGCTTTACTACAATATAAGAAAGCTAATAATGTATATTTTATTTTCGACAAAACACTGGTTCTTGAAGGACCCTGCAAAAACGCTTCTCCAATACATCACCAAAGGGTCCTGTGAAACTCATGAGTGGGCCCCTTCTTGATATCTGACGCTACCTCTGTGTGACGGATTGTATATACACTTCATTTAATTGTTATCTACATGTTCAACAAAGCACACTTTTCAATTTTTATTCTGTTTGCTTTACTCAAGGTACATTCTCGTTTTTTTCTTCTGGTTTGGCTTATGGGCCTACTAAACTTATGGGCCTACTAAACTTATGGGCCTACTAAACTTATGGGCCTACTAAACGTATGGGCCTACTTAACTTATGGTTATGGGACTACTAAACTTATGGGCCTACTAAACTTATGGGCCTACTAAACTTATGGGCCTACTAAACGTATGGGCCCCAGATTGGTATAATTTGGTCAACTTACCAAACTTAAGGATCATTTTTTTAGCCAGTTAGCAATGCTTATAAAATAATCCAAACTGTTGCAAATGCTGTTGTGATCATTCGATTAACAGAGTTAAGCCTCGCCACGGTCTGTCTGGGTTGTTGGTGTTGAAGTCCACGCTATCATGTGATATTTTTCGCGGTGTTGTTTGTGTACAGAATGTCATCAGACAGATATAAGGCCTACTCCCATTCGGCAAATTTGGTTGTTTGTATTAACACCCTGTAAAAAGTTATGTTATTTCTCTTTTCTTGGTCCGTTTTAGAGTATTAATCTTTAATCAAATAATACTACAAATATTATTTCATTTTGGGTATATTTGATTAAACTGATAATGGACCTATAAATTTGGATTGCCTGTCGTGTTCTGTTAACGACTTGATTGTACAATGTTTTGGTGTAAATCAATCTCCGCAATAGAGGTAGTCTAGATGAGGATGATTGTGAAACCATGTCTCACTAGTGTGCTCCCTCATAATCTCCTGGTTTATATAACACTGGCTGAAAGACAACGGGCGGCTGATTGGGGGAGCTTCTTTTCGCCCAGATGCTCTCAGAGCAATGCAAGGGGAAACATGAAGCTGATCCGTTTGTGGGGTGTTTGTATTACGTCCTTTATTTGTCAGGTGTTTGCCCAGTAGTTGCCCAGTATTGTCTGTGTTTGTTACCAGTAGTATCGATGGTGATTCCATCACCCATTGGGCTGGTATGCCGTCATATGAGTGAAATAACCTTAAGTACGGTGTTAAATCACAATCAATCAAACAAAGACGGACAACACCTTGCTTCGGGTTATTCAATTGTTAATATAAAGCTATGAACTCTAGCAGTAGCAATTAAAAACATAAAAAAAATTAAAATTAAGAAAAATATATTTGTTAGTGACTTCTAAACGAATTGCCTCGATCTACAAGCAGCTGTACGACATCATAACATATAGTCCCGGTGTATTGATATATTTGTAATTTACCGTATGATCCTTTACTGCTATTTACCCAACATCACTACGAAATATTGCCCTGATTAATTCTCTATAACAGTAAGTTAAAACCCCAACGGTTTTAATGAAATAAAACGTGCATATTTTTGCCGATTTTGTTCATAAATGGGATAATTTATATATCAGTGTGAATACAAGACATTTGACAGAATCTAACAGTTATGAATGTAACAACCTGATTTGTCACCTCGAGACTTTTGGTGGTGAACTGGGGCAAAGCGCAAATTAAACATTATTTATCCAGGGAGGTATTGTGACCATACTGACCACCACGCTTAAAATTAAGACCAGCGACCAAAATAGATAAACACAGACGAGAACACAACAGTAAAATAAAATTACGATTTAGCGCTCTCGAATTATATTTTATGCTCACTGTGTTTCTTAAATCCTAAAATCTTGTCATAAAAGCTACTTATGTTATCACATGTCATTATCGTTGGGTCAATATAAGATAGTGTGTTTGGATCTTTGCTGATGCACATTCATTATGTAATTTTTAAGGCGGTTATTTGAAACCTTAATTACTTAAGACGTTATGTTTATTTTAAAGTTTAAATGCCCAAACAATTTTCTTCACCTGTTTCTATGTCTCCAGTTAAACTTACTCCTGATGATGGTTTTGTCAATAGATTCGAAACGTTGAGCCAAACTGAATTGATTATCTTTCTTCGGATTCGTTTCTATACTTTACTATGTTAAACCCCAAAGTGGTGAATGTGTCGACTTTATCAATGGGAGCTAATACCTTTTAGCTAGAGAGGATGTAAGTTATTGTAGAGTTATTTCCCTTATATCATTGCTTTGGAGTCCTCAACTTCATGCCCCAGCTACAAGTAGAATACGTGTTAAACTTAGCATTTTTGTTGTTGTTGTTTTTTGTTTGTTTTAGTTGTAATTCATTTACCGGTCCAAGACGAATGAGGATTGTCTATATACTACACTGACTGATAACAATGTTAATCGGTCATAAAATGATCTCAATTGCAAAAGCATTATTGCAAAACAGCTTTATGTCACAAACGAGGGATCTTTGTTACTTATTGCGCAAGCCGCGGTGTTGTGTCACTTATGTGAAATTCGTTTTAACATATGTAAAATATATACACTTTTTGTGATGTGTTAACAATTTAAGATGCTGACAATTTGTTGAGATGAATGGAATTATCACAGCAGCTTAAAGGCTATCCACAGTATTTCCTTATGTCAGATGTTGATTTGTAGCTCGAAATATCAATTTAGTTCTAAACCCCGTGGCACTCGGAGTTCAAGACATCTCTTGGTTAGCCCGTCCACATGCTATTCTATAGATTGTAGACTGACTCGTCAAATGCCTTTTTTAAACACTTCAACTTTGGCAGAATCAACATAGCAACATTTACTTCTTTCTCGAAAAGCATTTATAGTGGAGACTTCAAATTTGTAGCATGTTAAAGAGGACAACGTGGGAAGAAAAGACTGGCCTCATTCTTGCCCCAGATATTATTTTAATGTTTTTTGAAAATTATATGTTTCTCTCTTCTTGACTCAAAAAGTATACGATTTTCTATGATTGAACAGACAAATCTGTATGCTAAAATCTTTACCATTTCCAAAACGTTAGCAGCCCTTCTTCAGCTCAAGGCCTATTCTATTAGATATAAATTGCATAACTTTTAAAGTTGATTGCATGTAACCAAATGTACATAATTTGAATCCATGCCTTACACATTTAGCATGAAAATAGGGTTAAAAAAATCACAAGAATTTAGCTAGGTGTCCGAATCATTATCTAATTGTTAATGAAAAGAAAATATCCCACATGGATTTAGCCCCCTACTGCAGTTATTAACGGGGTACAGGCTTTGAATAACATTCTGCAGATAAACGATGGTAGCCTTCATTTCCTCAATAGATAACCTGATCTTGACCTACTGTTAACATCACACAATAAATCGTTAATCCATCAATGTATTTCTCCTTAGATTGACCTGTTAACCTCATTCTCTCAGAAGCTGTACACAGTCGATACAAAGCTTACGTGTTGTGTTTGTTTTTTTGTTTGTTTGATCGATTGATTGGGGTTTAACATCGTACTCCAGGATATTTCACTTATATGACATAGTGGGGTGACTTCTTCCCACTGTTTGGATGACGAGTCGTCATGTATATTAAATATCACAAAGTACTCGTCAAAGAAACTCTGAAAATGAATCAGCAGTTCTATTCAAAAATGATCTTTTCTATTGCAAAAAATGAATAATAATAACCCGTTTATAATGCAAATGTATATGCATAATTCTCAAAGGTATGACCTACTTAGGTCTTTAAATTTCTAATTTTAAAAACCGCTTCAAATTTTACCTAAAAACTAAACTGAATATTAATAAGACCGAAGAAAAACAAACTGGTGAGCCAGAAAGAACATTTGGGTGTCTTTTGAAAGGTTATTTTTATCTCACTAACAAAAGATGGCCTCGGGTATATAGGCTGGAATGAGTGCACAAGGGGCACCGATTTATACATAGATCGAGGGTTTTTGTGAGGCCTCCTCTCCATTTTCCTCTCTATTTATCCAGTTATTTAAGCAAGACGAGATCTGGACAATCCGTTTGATGATAAGTGAGGTAGGCCATTACCCTTGAGTTCGACGCTAAACATTAAACATACAAACAACTAAACAAACTAAAAGGTGCCAAGCTATACCATTCTTTCAAGGTATATGAATCAAACCTAAAACCTTATCATCTAATAACAAATTAATTTATTTCAGTTTTATTTGTTCAACTTATTAATTTATCAGTTCGGGCATAAATACACTGCATATCTCCATACGGTTACCACATGTGTGTATTAAGATGTTATATTAATTTATTCGTAATTAAAGAAATGTGTTTTCGGTTCTTTTTAAAATTATAAATATTTTCTAAAATAAAACAGTTTGGCATACAAAGCAAAATAGATTAATTTCTGTATATCTTCACCTGCATGCCCACAAGTTTCGAATTAGGTTGAATCGATTTCCAACATACAACGGTATTGGCTTTCCATTGCTATTAGACAAATGAACAGTGTGAAATATCCTTATCCAAACATTTTTCAGAATATTAAGTTTTATATGGAGCGTGTTTGGTTACTTTTAACAAAATTCACTTTATCTTTCATTTGAATAATAAAGCTAAAGTTGATGTTTATTCGTCTACAAAAAAATCTTGACCCGTGCGATTTTGAAATAAAATTAAAACATTTATGGCCAACATATGTGCCTAAATGTTTTCATCATCAGTCGCTTCAGATGTAACTTTTAAAAATTATTTATTCTATTTCGTTTTGTTTGTTGTTTTTAATTCCGCGAATTAATAGGCTTACGTATTAACTTATATGTAGTTATAATAATTTTGCAGCATTGTTGTTACTTTCTACATTTGACAGTTTTTAAAAAAATTGAAACTTTGTCCCATTATGCCCAGGAAGTGGGGTGCATTGGGACATAGACCGGGGCACTATGGGGCAGAAACAAAAGTATGAAGTGGAAGGACAAGTCTGAACTAAATGAAAATAGCTGTTTTATTTTAATATCGGACAAATGTATGTCAAACTTTTGACATTATACCAAGGGTTTGGGTTCTTTCTGGCCCAGGTCGGCGCTATGGCTTAGTGGTTTGCAAGTGTGACATTCCATATGACAACATAAGCATAAACTAGCTTGCATTACTATAAGAAACATGAACACAAAACATTAAAAAACCGTTTGTGTATAACATTGGTCTGAAATGTTCGTCTATTGTAGGCGGTAATACATGCTCAGATCAATGTTGAACAATCTTATCGAATGGGTTGATGTTTTGACAATGGAAAAACTCCACCTCTAAGAGGCCATTTTCATCTGGTTTCTCCATAATATACGGAGCCGTAGAAAAGACATGGAAAACATCATTTTGGTAGAAAGAACATGGAAAACATTAATTTGGCCACAATTAATTTAATATCTCGTTATAACGGCTACGTATCTTGTTTTTACGACTTAGTAAGTTGTTGTAGCGACTTAATCTACCAATCAAAATGCATCAGTTTCTACAATATTTTTCCATGTCTCGTTTACCCTCTGTAATGATCATACGTTCTGAGGCAGACTGTAGTCTTTTCTACTTCCAGTGTCTAACCATGATCCTTTATGAAAATTTAAAACGAAAATACAAGGTTTTGAATTTTGAAAAACACCCCGGGGCGCACCGGGACACTGTCCTATTATGCCCCAGAGTATTTGGCCCAGTGCGCCCCTTCAGCACTTCTAAACTTTTTGGGTGTAGATATGTGGCATGTGCAGGCGGAATGTTTCAACCATGTTTTCTAATTATTCATTGATACTGATAGATTCGACCATGATAACCTGATAATGAAATCAGGTTAACATTATAAAGCCGGACAAAAATATTTCCTAACAGAAAATTTACTTGAAGAATACAAAAACATAAATTTTACTCAGATTCCTTATCTGTTAATGTGGTTTGTCACATCGGTTGTCTCCAAATGCACAATCTAGTGATGTGATTTAGGAATTTCCATTATATTTTAGACTACAAATCCCTTGTCCCACTATACCCTGTGTCCCAATATGCCCCAGTCTCCTACTACTGTTGTATAGATTCCGCCAGTACAAGGTTAAGAGTGTATGACAATGCTTAAAATGCTTAAAAAAAACAGCCAATTGACAGAGGGCTGTGTGGGGCGGAGGAGGTAATCAATATTGAATTGACCGTATTAAGGTATCATAATAAAACGTTTGATTCCCCAGTGGTGACGGGAGGAAACATGTTTTATACTGAATTGACACCACAATATATGTTGTTATTGTGTGTTATCTCAATGCGGATATGAACGTTGTGACCTGACAAGTGATGTTGTTTCGTCCACCAATCGGCTGAATGAATGGCCTGATACGTCCTTTAAGCCTATTTATATTCGATTTTGTTTATTTCTACCGATAACAGTCAAATGTGTTTATAGTATTATCTCGAATGCTAAATATTTAAAAATATCTTAAATCTTATTTAGAAATTTATGAGGATTTGGAATAAATAAATTAACAAAGGTAGATCGTTGACAGTTTTGGGGCACCGTTTGTGGATATGGTATTCAATTGACTCAATAAGAAGAAGGTACGGTCATATGGCAAATCAAATTAAAATCGGTTCTTCCACTTTAATGAACCGTCCATGCATTTGTAAGTGCTCCTTGTGTGACTCCCTCATATAGCCGAGGCCGTCTTCTGTTAGAGAAGTGAAAGGAGCCTTTCAAATATGAAAACTTATACTTATATAAGAATAGACAAATGTGCTTTCTGACCAACCAGGTTGTATATCTTTACTCTTGTAAATATTTAGTTTAATTTTTGAGTCCTTGATATATAAGAATTTATTTTATTCACCAACGTACAAACAATGCTGGTGGTATACTTTACAATTTGAGGAGTCCACAAATTAATCTTTTGTTTTGGAGTCTAGCAATAAATTAATCAACTAGCCAATCAATCAATAAAAACAATCAATGACTAATTCAATCAACAATCTATCTATCAACCTTCCGATTGATCAATAAATCAATTGATCGATATCGACCGACCGCCCAACAGATGGACCGACCGCCCTACCGACCGACCGACCGAACGATTGATCGATCGATCAATCAATCAATCAATGAATCAGCAGGCCCAAACATAGCAAATCAGGAAGACGATAGCAGATTATAGGATTAATTGAATAGTTAATTTCCTTATAAGCTTCGTGAATATGTAATTGAACTTCTTCAGATTTGAGGAAGCATCCAATAAATATCTACCAATGTACACTTCGATTATTAACAAATCTACAAAACGACAACATCCAATAAAAAAATAAACAAATCCACAAATGAACAAATCGATTAATTAACAAATCTGCCAAACAACAACATCTAATCAATTATTCATGAATAAATCAAACTACAGATGAACCCATCGATTAATCAACAAATCAAACAACAATAACAACATCCAATCAATAATTCATGAATAAATCAAACTACCGATGAACACATCGATTGATCAACAAATCAAACAACAACATCCAATCAATTATTCATGAATAAATCAAACTACCGATGAACACATCGATTGATCAACAAATCAAACAACAACAGCCAATCAATTATTCATGAATAAATCAAACTACCGTTGAACCCATCGATTAATCAACAAATCAAACAACAACAGCCAATCAATTATTCATGAATAAATCACACTACCGTTGAACCCATCGATTAATCAACAAATCAAACAACAACAGCCAATCAATTATTCATGAATAAATCAAACTACCGATGAGCCCATCGATCTATCAACAAATCTGCCAAACAACAACATCCAATTAATACCTGAATAAATCAAACTACCGATGAACTGATCGGTTAAATCAACAAATCTACCAAACGACAACATCCAATTAATACCTATAAATATTACAAATTAAAATATTAAAAATATATTTTTTGTTGCGCAGAAAGTAAAATTTCTTTGTATTCACTTGGATATGGTGAGTGGTTTATCCCTTCTACCTTTATTCTACAGATGCGGATTTTATTTCACATGTGTGAAATTCTTTTCCACATATGTGAAATCTATTTCACTTATGTAAACTTAAATGATTCTATTTCACGAACAATTTCACAAACATCTTCCTCACAGCCTGTATGTAGCAACAATAAATTTTCTCAAAAAGTACAATCTGGTCACATCCACACTCTGCGTTTCGCAAAGCATTTGTTATTTTCTAGCGAACAATAATTCAGGGAAACTACATTTGTTATATGGACCTTCATTTGCGACCGATTGTGTAGTGAGCATTACTACGTCTGATCTGGGATTACAATATACATATATACACATGTTTATTGTGATCCCAGGTCTGTTGTAGACTGCAATAAAAATACTCAATTAGAATAAACCCGTCGCCTGATATAATATTTAGTCTTTTTTTGTCAACGTAATTCGTATTTTTCATAAAAGAATGTATGGTTTTGTGTTTCAGCCATTGTTGGCTGCAAATATATGCGAATGTTCGACTTTTGGTAGTCTGCGCTCAATGCGCTCATTGAACTATCTAAGTATTTTTTAGCGCTTTGCTTTGTTGTTGTTGTTGTAATTTCGCTGCAGGGGATCATTTCCTGATCAACTATCTTAACTTGACTTGTGCTCTACTGAGGCTAAACTTGCACATCATGTAGAATATATGCCTTTCGTATTTGCATTCGTCTCGGCTTGAAAGGCTACACAAGGCGATATGAGCACAAACAAAGATTGGTGAAGGTCCTTTGCTGTGGGAGAAATCAATCATTTCTTAGTTTTTTTATAAGTAATAAAATAAAAGTTTATTTTACATAAGTGAAATTCTTTTTTAGAACGTATGAAATAAGTTGGTTTTTATGTTTTATTTTACTTATTTGAAATCAATTTTTATTTTACATATGTGAAATTGTTTTTCATATGAGTGAAAACTTTTTCAGTCTTATAGTAAAAAAGAATTTCACATTGTGAAAAAGAAATGTACGGTACATTAGTAAAATAAAAGCATAACGAGTTCGACATATGCAGAATAAAGGTAGAAGTTATAAAAAGTCTTGCCATAATAGCGATGCATCCTGGGTTCTGGCTAGAGGGCCACTACATGTGACATTAAGTGTCACATCATTCTGTCGATCCGGGTTAGTTTTATTTACAGCTTAACCAATCCGTTGTCAAAATTGTCTAAATTCTTCTTGAGAAGGATACTGTAAGTAAGTAGGCAGTGTGGAGAGCATAGGCTAAATGTCTGTCAATTGCAGTCTATGATTTATTCCCCTGTAGTCCTATAATGTGAAGCCCTTTCCACGTGGTCTGTATGCGTTCTTAGTTAGATGATTTGACGATTAAAGAAAATCTTCATAAGAAGTGTTATTTGAATTTAAAAAATTATATTATACATGTATACACTTACAACAATATGTATACTCAAATGGTCGTTTTGTATTTCCCCGACGAAGGGATCTATTAATTTATCGATGCAGGAACGTGGGAGGGGGTAGGACGAGGAACGGGTGAATGAATAAATTGATATTTGATCCGTCATTATGCAGCTTATGCTATACTGAACATTGTGGTAACACTTTATATGTAGACTAACCACGTGAGTTAACCTCTACTATGTATTTATTAAGTAGAAAAATAAAAAAAAATATTGCTTGGATCCACCGAGGATCGAACTTGGGTATCAAGACCAGCGCCGAACTATATATATATATATACCCTACCCTATAACTTCTAGCAGTTGGGACAGAGAAATAAAGCTTTACCACAGGGGGTCTTACATGTTATTTATGTGGCCTGTCCCAAAATTAGAGTGTCCAAACTTATAGAAGTTTTAGGGTATATTGAATAAGTGACGAGAAAGAAACATGTCCTGCCTCCACCGGGCTACAGACCCAATATTATATATGCTTTTCATCAATGAGATTCGCCGCCTTGTCTGCTAGCCAGAGACCCCGAGTCCTGCTGCTTGTTTGCTTGGTTGTGGTTTAATGCCGGCCTTAAGGTCTTGTTGGAACCCTTGGTCGATTTTCCCAACACCCGTTACATTTTGTCTTGTATGCAGAAACAATAAATCTCTATATATTTTTGGAAAGCGTTAATACTCAGGATTACATCTATGTAAATGCAGTGAAAATCCAATTATTATTTCTAAAAATATTGCAAAATGAGTAAAAGTAGACTGCTAGTTTTCATGGTTCATTTCTTGAACTGTAATAACGAAAAGTTGACCGAGCAAAATAGTGCTTGAACCTGTAAACGGTGCCTCCTTTTCATTAAAACAATCCCGGTAGATTTTGTCTATCCCACCCTGGAAAGTCTTATAAATATTAAAAGTTCCAGAAAAAAATAAAACAAGTACGTACGAACTTTTTAGAAAGTTCAAGATCGCTTTGTGCTCTTTACAACGGTACAAATTTGAAGTTTCTAACATGAATAGTTTTCTAGAAATACGCCTTGGAAAATGTAGATTCTGCTTAAAACTGAAGCGCTAGAAATTGACACTTAAAGTTGTGAGGCAACCAATCTACAATAGTGGACTTTCTGTCGAAAGTTCGCAACGACAAAGATATGGAGCCTTGTTAAAATTAGTGCTCTTTCCACATTGAACATCTGTAACTTGGCTATAGCTCTGAGCCTGCTAGCCAGAGACGACCGTTCGAATCCTCAGTGTATCGTAAACCATTCTATGGAAATTAAACATTTGCGATTAGACACGATACATAAATAGACAATCGTTTTCCCTATTGATTACAAAATCATTATACTATTCACGATTTATCCCCGTGTTCATTCACTTGTTTGGTGGATGCTTGCTTGTTATTGCATCTACAAGCGTTTCACAATCCACATGTGTTTGGACTTGTATTAAAGTTGGTTATTTTTCGTCCCGTAAATCCCAATAATAGGTTTGTGGTATAGGTCTGTACAACAAGTCATTTATTTAAAGCATTTGTAAGCCTTTTAGGACCACCATGAACCTTTAGACACTATCTGAATCCACCTCCACACACTTACATAAGAACAGAAAAACTTTTTCACAATTAACTTACTTGTATTTGAGAAATAGCAAAATTGTACATCGGTGTCAATTTTTAAAAATGTGAGGACAACAACTACAAGCATAATTCCAGAGTGGTCTTGAGCCGGATATGCAGAATGGGAGACACATCCAGCTGGTGTGGACATGAATTGTAACCAAATTGAGTTCTAATTAATAATTGTTAACTCTAATCCGAAGATGCTTTCCCATTATTCGTTTAAATAAGGTTTATCACACTTTCTTAATCACAATTTAAAATGTGTCAAAACAAATAGTAAAAATGTATAGTTTGTTGCACAACAAAATAGGCCTTATATCTGATATGTTAGATCCTAACTTGCGTCTACTCTTCATACATTTCGAAAACCTGGGTGACAATTCTACATATCTGATATGTTAGAGCCTAGCTTGCGTCTACTCTTCATACATTTTGAAAACCTGTGTGACAATATGACATATCTGATATGTTAGAGCCTAGCTTGCGTCTACTCTTCATACGTTTTGAAAACCTGGGTGACAATTCTACATATCTGATATGTTAGAGCCTAGCTTGCGTCTACTCTTCATACATTTTAAAAATCGCGTGACAATATTACATATCTGATATGTTAGAGCCTAGCTTGCGTCTAATCTTCATACATTTTGAAAACCTGGGTGACAATTCTACATATCTGATATGTTAGAGCCTAGCTTGCGTCTACTCTTCATACATTTTGAAAAC
>JARFOD010135657.1:0-13463 GCA_031763545.1 Mopalia muscosa
TAAGATTGAACAGTTGACGTAAATAGTGTAAAAGAAGTAGCAATTTGAAAAAGAGGTAGCAAAAATTTACTTTTTATGCAAAATATTTTTTTCTGTAAGTTCTAGAATTTTTTTTTTACTTATTATTGTTCCGCAGAAAAAGACGATTCAGAAGATATATATATATACATGTGTTGCAAAATTTACAGTAGTTTAGAAGTAAAACGGCGAAATGTTAAAACACTCTGTAAGGGGGTTAGAGTATCCTTAAGGGTATTTCACTTATATGACAACAGATTGTCCACTTCACACTAAAAACAGCCTTATTACAGTCGAAAACCAGGAGGAAACCTTATAAAAATCACCCACGCAATTGCCGGAGCCACAACATGTGACTCGCCCATACACCTGATGGTCGACAGGCGGACTCGATCCTGTGAACGGTAAATCGAAGCAGGTTCAGTTCAGGAAGCGCACTTGCTACCACTGAGCCACAGCCGCAGGCCACAAATCATTGAGAGTACAACAGAAAACTTCTTCCCAGCTAGGCACTAGACTCAGCCACTCAGGGGTATTTTACTTTATGATGGTTGTATATGACGGTATATTCCACAGTCACACTATAAATACTACTATACATGTAAAATATACATGAAAACTCCCTCCCAGCAAGGCACTAGACTCAGCCACTCAGGGGTATTTTACTTTATGATGGCCGTATATTCCACAGTCACACTATAAATACTACATATACATGAAAACTCCCTCCCAGCTAGGCACTAGATGGCTGTATATGACAGTATATTCCACAGTTCTGAGAGCACCAGGGCAACAGAAATCTCCCTCCAACCACCTGCAAATGATAGATAAAATCTCCACATGCTGTCGAGATGTGTTGTGGTATATATTTTTTTGTTTTCTGCATTTTCAAATAACTTTTGCTTGTCAAAACCCTTTGTTATTCTCTGTTTCTCTGATTATGGCAATGGGAAGAGTGTCTGTTTAACAGTTGTATTTAAGCCAGGGAGCTACCATTAAGTCAGGGAGCTACCATTTCACAAAGACTTACAGCGATATAAACTCTATCTCTGTCAATAAGATCAGCCAGTTTGTGCAAAAGTTTTCCTCGCTTACTGGCGTCCATGGTTCGCCATGGTGATCCGAATTTAAACGCCTCCCTCGCAGCCTTTATGGCAATCTCAACGTCAGCCTGGTAAAGCAATGAGAAACAAACATTTAATGATAGCCTGGTAAAGCAATGAGAAACAAACATTTAATGATAGTTACATTGACAATTATTCTGATGGAGCTTGGAATGCAGAAATCAAAGCAGAAGGGGTGATTTCTATTTGTCACAATAAAAGAATTACAAAACAATGTGAATAGCTATTAGCTAATAATATACAAACCATACACTCACATTTCTGTCACCAGACCAATACTTGTATATGAATTTATGCCATTTAGTAATTTTTCATGTAACTCAAAGTACTTTATTTTTATTGATTCTGGGACCAAAGGTAAGATACATAGAGCAGAAGTTTAATTGATTATGGTTTCAATCAGTGAGCAGAGTTGTTGATAGTCAGAACAGCATTTTTATAAAGGCTACAGCTCTCAAACTTCTTTCCAAATATCGACAATATACATTGAGTTTCTGAATGGTTTCAATTGGTCATGAATGGAAAATTGTTGAGTTTGGTGAATATCAATATCAGGCTGAGGATTTCATAATTAAATGTACATAATGGGAATTAATTTTTTTTAAAGTGAATAATATTAACATCAACTTTAATCTTTACTTTGTTTCCATGACTTTTTAAAGAGAACACTAACTTTGTCAATTTGTTTTTTGCTACTTTCTCAGAATGTCTATTTGTTACACCAGTCTACATATAATCACCTTGTCAGCCTCCTGTACATCACAGATCTTCTCACCATTACATGGGTTTACAGTAGGGAAAGTTTTCCCACTAACAGAGTTCACAAACTCATTGTTTATAAACAACTGAAAAACAAAAAGGAAAAATATATTTACAATTAAAAAAAACCCCAACCAATTCAAGTCTAGATGTAGAACATCTCTTGTTACAAACTGTTGGTTATAACTTAAATAGTCATCATTTCTTTGATTGTTTGCTTGTTTGATTGTGGTTGAATGTCATATTCAAGGGTATTACACTTATATGACGACGGATTCTCCAATCTCCACTTCACCTAGCCCTATTACGCTGGAAAACCAACCGAAAACCTTGTAAACCTCCCCCCCCCCCCCTCCTGCGATTGCCAGAGTCACAACAAGTGACTCATTCCTTTACCTGATGGTTGACCGGCTACTCGATCCTGTGACAGGAAAAAGAAGCAGATTCAGTTAAGACAGCGTGCATGCTAACACTAAGGCTGCAGGCTCATTTCTTTAAACAGATTCTCCTCAATATATAGATGTGCAATCAGCTGCATGTTAAATGGGTATAGATTCAATGTTACACATGTATATTTAAAATAGTATAGATATTCAACTACGGGTATAATGGCTATAGATATACAGTGTTCAAAATACAGAAAATTTACCTGAATTTAAACTTTAACTTTTTTTCATTGTTTTTTTTTTTTTACAATTATTTTGATCGTTATTCATCTCAAACAATTATGAAATATAGTAGTCATGTTTCTTCAAAATATGTATCTGTTCAATAACAAGCTAATGTGTTACCTGTTTTTCTTTTTTTCTAAACTCTGAATTTGAATTTTCATTAAGCAGTGCAGTGTGCATCCACTTTTCCCATTAGCACCTCAAAATTGTTTGTGTTTTAATTTGAGGACTATATCTAAAGACTGCTGAAAAAGTGGCTGCAGCCTACATATAATCAAGTTTAGATGTTTTAGTGTGTGTACTAATAACAGCATCAAAATGTACATAAATAAAAACCCAAAGTAAATGACCACTATAAATATAGTGGACATAGTTTGATACATGATAAACTTGTCACTTAAGCTAATGTGTTATGTGTACTGTTTTCTTCTTTTATTATAAACTCAGAATTATAAGCTTTTAACAACAGTTAGAAGTGGGATAACATAAATACACAATTTGTGGATAACTACTTTTTGTTATCCAGCAGTTATCCAGAAATTGTATAATTAAACTCTGAATTTCCATTACGCAACGCAGTGTACACCCACTTTTCCCAGTAGCACCTCAAAATCGTTTATATTTTAATTTGACTCTACATATATTTAAAAACTGATGAAAAAATGGCTATAGCCTACATATAATCAAGTTTAGATGTTTTGTTTGTGTAGGCCTACTAATAACAGCATCAAAATATACATTCAAAATATACTAGTGGACATTGGTTTGATACATGATGAACTTGTCACTTAAAATAGAACTGCATCAAAAACATCTAGTTTTCTCAAGGCTTGTACATGGACTCTTTTTCTATACTTAGGTTTGCTCAACAGAAAAATAAAATTTAAATAATTACATGTTATTGTTTTTCTTTTCTATTTATTAAAATCTTATTTCCACTAAGTTTAGAATAGTACAAGAGCAGTGTTACTCCAAAGAATGAATGACTCTTTTTGACTTCAATATTTCAGCGATTTAGTTTGCCTTCATCAGGAAACTTTACTGATGAAAGTTCTTTCATTCTTTGAAGTAACACTACTCTTGTATTAAGATAGTTATTAGGTTTAAGTTTAAAACCTATTTGAATTTATTTTTCTTCATCATTATCTCTATTTTATACCATTAGGGTGCCAGCACAGATTATTTCTCTCTTTACTCCAGACAGTATATTACTTAGGTAGTTACTTTAGAACTTAATCCTCTTATTATACATGCAGCATGTTAGATATCTTATCTATGGTTATGGTCCACCCTCTTCACTAGAACATTAGACCTTGTTAGAACTACTTTATCATACTGGTATATGAATAATTTTGGTGTCTTTTTGTACCGGTATATAGCTTCAACCTCTCCTATTATTCTTTAGTCAATTTACACCTCATGAAGATACAAAACAAGAAGTGGTTATCCAGAAATTGTATAATTAGTTGTTTGATAGGGGTTTAACGCCGTACATCGTTGAGCCTACTTCACAGACTTCACTGTCAAGAAACAAAACAACACAGACACACAGTTACAAGAGGTAAATACAAATACACCACAAATGGGCTTGATGTTGCCCAGTTGCGCTGAGAGCACCACAGCAACAGGAACTTGAAGCTCCCTCAAACTTCCCACTATCTACACTTGTAAATGTTTTATTCAGTAAAAAATAAGTAAGCAAATTACTGAAGTCCATAAAAACATAGTCAGTGTCCCAAAGTCATATAGATACATGTCAATATCACAGAAAATATGTTGGCTCATATGTGGCATGTTGACATAAAGTGTGTCATAACTGAAATTTGTCACCTGTTATAATTTGAAGGTATGGAACAGTTAGAGGGTCATGTCATTTGAATTAGCCACATACTTATAGATGTAGGCATACATAAGCCTAATTTAGTGCTATCAATGAGATAAACAATCTAGGCCTGGCTCTATCTGCCTGTATATACAAGCTTATATCTGAGTTATGATATAGGGGCTAATTCAAATCAATTTCAACAGGTCTATACCGTTATACCTAGCATGAGGGAATAATGATCATATGTTGTGTTTAATAATGAACATGAGTGGTTACATGTAGGTCTCACACTACAACAAATCAAGATAATTCCACTTTAAATTTATCAGTTATAGTACACTGGTGACCTTTATATCATACAAATGTCTGGTACTGGTGCTCCACAGTTGATATTCTTGTCAGCTAATTACATTGATTGAATGATTAGTGTTTTACGCCATGCTTAAGGGTATTTTATTAATATATGAGGGTATTTTATTAATATATGAGTATACCAACAATAATTGACAGTAGCACAACTATTATGTAAAGCGTTTCCATAATGTTGGAAAGTTAATTTTCCTGCAGTGTTAAGCAGACAGTAGTACTAGGCGAATCTTCACACAAACTGCCCTTAGTGGCCGGACAACCTGTTGACCTATATTTCATTTTTTTTATACTGAAAGTAAATGCATTGAACAAAAATACCTCACCTTTATACTTCACTGTTTTGTTGAATCATCTTGCATTCTATTTTAGTCTCATTGATATTTGTACATAAAACCTCTCAAGAAGCTTATAAAATCTTATAAAGCTTATAATACCTCACTTTTTATTTGCTGTGTATATATTATTGTTCTTCACAAGAATTGGATTTCTCTGCACAACAGAATAGTTCTGGATTTAAACTGCAACCATTTCTGACAGTCTGACTTATAGTTATAATGGACTTCTGGTTTCATAAAGGAAAACATTTGTTTTAACTAGTTTTGTCTGTTTTAATGACAAATAAGATGGGTAAATGACGACAACAATGATGTAATTTGTCCTAGGATTACACTATACAAGCTTATATATTGTAATCGTAGATATGCCTCATTTCATATTTTGTCTGTTAAACTACCCCTATTAAATCAAAACCAAGTGACCATTATCACCATATTTTTGTGCATCTCAATGCCTAGGCCACATTTTATTTTTTCTGTCTCTATGACAGAATTGCTTTCCCAGTTAAAAAAGCATCAATATTTCTCAGAAAACATAGATTTGTATGTTTACATGCTGTTATATTGCCACAACTAGCAAAAATGTAAGCATTTTAAGGGAAATGTAAGTAATTTAACTGCATAATAGAGCTTGACTCAGTTAATCAATTGAACGTGGAGTTTGACTGGCAGTAACTTCTATAATAAACTTAATGAACAGTGTTTACTGAGAACATGCAGTAAATTAACTTCATGAATTTCGAGCAGGGCCAGCACACTATGTCTACACAGTAAACAAAATGAGCAGACACACTATAGTTTGAAGGTTATCTAGAAAAGTTAAAGACTATGAAGACACTGTTATGAGGTGGAATTTATGGTGTATACTTTTATAGTCAGAGTAACAAAGGTATAAATGTTCATGGACTTTTAAGCATTCTGTCTTCAGTAACATGTGTATGCAAGAGCATGGGCTATACAGATTTAGCATAACTGAACACACTTTATTCCAGATAATCAGCTCAATCTGGGTTAACAGTTTTCAAACTCAGCCTTATTTGTTTTAGAGTAAATAAAATCAATTTATGGTAACCTGCTTTATAAAAAGATCAATTTGCTACTTGTTGCTCAGTGGGTATTTGCCATCCATACTCTGATTCACAGAACAAATACCTACACAAACATTGATAGGTGTTTAAAACTGCATTTTAATGATATTTCACTTATATGATGACAGTATACTAATTCTCACCTCAAACACACTACTGCAATCATAATATTTTAAAGGACTTGCTCACTCGGAAAACTGACCTTATGGTGCTTAATAAAGACAGAGCTGCTATGTTTCAGGGTTTGGAATGAGGTAAAATATTTTAATAGGTTCTTTTAAAATTAAGCTGTGAATTGATCAGTTAGTGTTATTTAACAAAGAAAAGTAATCTCCAATCACATGGCCTTTCTTCCACCCATTGTCTATAGAATACACTGCCTGTACTAGCCAAAATCACGCATATCCCCATCTACTGTAATTTCAACTGTTCAGTATGCTTTCATTTGAGTTCTGGCCAGTAATTTATTGAAATGTGCATTGGATTCTAACTATAGCATTGTATTGCACTGAATAAGAAAGCTTCGTTATCTTTTGGGGCAAATGTATGAAATTTAATCTGCCTTGTTTTGGCCAAGAGGCTCAACTTGCCCTATGTACTCTCCAATGTTTCAAGCTGGTGGTTCTGGAATGGTAGTTTTTCACAGCATCCAGTCAAATAGCACTCCACTTCTAGTTTACTATATACTCTGCCAATTTATCCCATATTCATCAGAGTGTGACAGTAGTGCGTGTCAGTCTCTCACTGCCTGATGACCTTGTTGATAATGTTATGATAGATACTGTTCTATGATATAACAATCATTAAACAACTGCAGTGTAATAGAGATAAAAGATGACACACAATAGGAAATGAAACAATCTTACTTCAGCTGTGACAATTACTTTGTGATACATCACATGGATAAAAAAGAAGCAAAAAACTGTGATTTTATCAGCATTACTATGTATAACTACATGTATTGATCAGAGCCAGAGAAATTCCAGATTTGTCACATATTGGCCCCTAAACAGACAGAGACACCAGTAGTTAGAATATTCATGGGTAATCTCTGCTAGAGTCCCTTCATGAATGTGATGAATATAAATAGGCAATGTGATGTGAACAATGGACTTGTCTCTCCAGAACACTTATTGGTGGCTTCAGGCAATAGTTATAGGCATTTGGTTTGTTTGATATTGGTCTGTCTTATTCCAAATTTGATTCCTTCCCTGTACATCTCACTGAATGTTCATTTATTGTGATTTGCTGGTTTTTGGGGTATTTGTTTTCTTTGTTTGTTCTGTAATGTAATAACCAAGAATTCCTTATGGATAACAACTTCTTGGTTTTATTGGGCACAACATTTCTATCTTGTTGAATAATAGCAGTATCTTCGTCACCTTTGTGTCCCTTGAAAAAAGTAAGTCACAAGTTACATAGCACATGTATGTGTCAACAGAGTTTTTTTTTTCTCACTCTCATAAAATAACATATTTGTTAAGAGAACAAGAGGGACACAAGAACTTAATCAGGCAAATACACTAAAGACAAGAACATGTATTGTAGATAGTGTTAATGAATGATAATGATAATATTAAACAAACACGATTAAAATACAAATAAGAAATGAAACTGTATAAGCTTACAATACATTTACATGGAATTTTAAATACATTTTTTTACCAAATAGATAAGAAGTAAAACCTAATACCACATGCATAGTCTTTTTCTAATCGGTTTGATTACTAGTGGCTACCGTAACAATAACATTTAAAATAAATGCAGTTAATCTAATTTACACATATAATTTAAGCAGCGTTAGAGTTATACCAGGATTGTAATCTACTATACTAATTATACTACATATATAAGATGTAGTCCTGAGCACTAATAGTTCAGATTGCGACAGTAAAGTCCGCTTGAATGTCAACTGTTCTTTGAGACTACATTCAGACTGACAGAAAACTTAACTGACTTCTACTATATATATTATTATGTCAAAAAAATTTACTTAGTTCAGAGGTCTTCACTGTCAAAATGAAACAATAATGACGTAACTTGATGTTATTCAGAAAATGATGTAAAACAAAGTGAAGTTATACGACACATGCATCAAATGAGAGCCCTTCTGTGTGAGGTGGTAAAATGACATTCATATGCAATGTAATAACAGGGGCGAAGTGAAAATCAGCTTAATATTAACCAGGGCCCAGGTCCTTTCTAACACACAAACTAAAGCCAGCTAAACGAAGTAATCCAGGTTGTCAACCACCTTCAACATAAGTTTCTCCCTTGTCTTTTAGAAACTAAGAAACTAAAGTGTTATCCCAAATAACGAAAATACTCTAAAGGGTTGTTCAGATCACAAAAAAAAAATAAGGCTCAAAGAATGGTTAAAACAGTTGAAGTTTTGCCTTCTAAATATATTGTAAGAGATGAAGATTTCTTCGTGTGCCAATACACGTTTGTAGCTTAATTACTGAGTCAAAGGTGTGGAACAAAATGATATAGTCATCTTTGCTGATAAGGTATAATATGTAAGCAACTAAACATTAAAACAGGAATGAGTGGAGCTGGAATTACAATACTTATTTTTTAATTCCAGGTCAACTTATACTTGTATTGTACACAAGTGTAGAATATTTATGAGCGTGATAAGAAATAATGGGGATTGGGGTAAACAATATAAAAATATATTATATATTATGCAAAACAACACGTTAATAAGCGTAACTACTCTCTAACCTGTCACTCATGTGCACCACCTTCTTCAATATTGTTTGCCTTTTTATTCAGCCAAATTTTAATAATGTGTCCCAGCCTGAACTGATTTTCATTTAATTTGCTAAACCTTAAGCCTGTCACACATGAGAGATTTTCTGCCAAAGATTAATTGCAAGATATTTTCTGTTTTTTTCTCAAGCAGAGAGAGGGTCTGAGTCGGCAATTTTCCCCAAATCAACATACGGTTTATTCCTTGTGACTAAACAATAATTTGCATGTTTTTTTTCTTCGATTGAAAACTGCTTAGAACTTTTAGCTTTAATATTAATCATTATAATACAAAGGTGACAGAGGGACTCATTTTGTCTTCTTCAGACTTTTGGTTGCAGCTGAGGAATTGCATATGGCGGACTTAAGACTGTATTTGTACTATGTAGCCTATATAAAAAGGAAAAACCTAATAAGTTAATTGTAGACATCTGACTTATAAGGACTACTGATACATGGATGTATTCTATAATAACTTAGTTTACTATATATGTCCAAGAATAAGTAAGTGCAGTAGTCTGGTACTTAATTCCATTGTACTTAAAAACAAATATTGAAGTACAAATGATCTATCAGTTTGAGGCTTGGTTAATCTTTGTTCAGACTTGCAAACGCATTACTCAGCAAAATAATGAAATTGCACTAGATAAGTGCTGAAGGCCACTAGATGACTATGCTATACTGTTATACTTGACATGTTTATCAGATTAATGGTGTCATAGCTATTGGTACAATGTACAGCCTCAACTAAACATGATTATGTAAATCAAATAAAACAAAGTTCACCATGTATGGTAACTTAATAAACATTTTGACTGTATGGAGCTGATCATTTAAAGGGATTTATGTTCAGTCCTACATAAGTCGACGCAGACCAAATTCTAGTTCATGATGACCTGTACTCTTGTAGAAAAAATTTGGATAAGTTATTTTGAAATAAAGCTGCAAATTTGATCAGTTATTCAAGTTTAACATAGAAATGTCACTCGATTTTCATCCTTTATTCACACCGATCATCAACACCTTATTTCCATCCCTCTCCTCTCTCTGTATTTAATGTTGGTGTCCGGTTATTACCTGAAAAACCAGTTTAAACATTACAGACTATTGATTTTGACCAGACCCTAGTATGGCAATGGCATAAAGTAAAAATAGCATCTGCTCCCGACACGAATCCACAAGGATCCTAGGCCTGCAGTACGATGAACATTTAGCATCACACTTAGCATCACACTCGCTAGAAGACTTTCCATCATTCAGTCTTAATATGCATACCTGTAGGCCAGACTTGTGCTGTTGGGGAGAATAGACTGAATGAGGAATTCCCATGGTTATGCAAACTTATTTTTGGAGGACCAAATATAGGTTTCACAAATTGTTTGCAATGTTATCTCCATTTGCATGTTGCTACTGATTTTACCAAATATTGTCATTCAGATTTAAATCATCAAATAGGTTTGTATTATAAAGCAATTCCGCTTTATTTTCATATAAAATAAACAATTATGTATTTAAAATATCAGCAAAAAAGCAGCAAATGCAAATGTTAGGTTATCTCACAAAATAATAAAGGATCGGTTTAAAGGTTATGCTGGAGAACAATACAGGCTTTTCCAGCACAGGTCTATTGCTCGCCATATTCCACACCTTTTTGGGGTTTGGGTACTGTCAGTTTGAGCATCTGAACCTTCTACGCCATACATGTATATATATGTTTTAAGTGAACTATATCTTGCCCCCTTTTCAGGCATATATAAAAAAAGATGTATACTTAACCTGATTTGTTCAAAAGATAAGAAAACAACTAGCTGAGAAAAACCTATCAATTCACAATGATTATATCTTTCTCCAGGCCTACGTTTTGCAAAGATTATAAATGATGGGTGCTCAAACCTTTCACCTGGATCAGATTCTGGCCACAGTATGTCGCTCCTTCCATAGGTACATGGAGACTAGGTCTCCATGTAAGGAACAGGCCCTGGTAGCTGTGCAACTCCCTCTTCAAAATGTATAAAGACTAGATCTCCATGTAAGCTACACTCTACCAACGGCATAATTAGGTGCAGTAGAAATGATGTTGAAATGAATATGATTCAGCAGATGATTGGAACTGTGATTAAGATGATGTAATATACCAAATAGCGTTGAATGAATGAAATATTATGTTATTCTTCTTAATAAACGCCTAGTTAAAGAGATGCTAAATATTTATATTTTGTAATAAACTGCTCTGGAAACAAAATATACTTTTGATTATGAGAAAGTCCAATTTTGTATCCATACAAATTAAAATTATAAAAAATATGGGGAATCTGTTATAGCAAAAGGCACAACTACAATCGATGGTGAATGTGTCTACCAACTTAAGTTTCTTAAAGATAGACCTTATACTTTTAGAGTTCTGCTAGAGAAACAAAATTTACTTATGATTCTAACAAAGTCTCACTTTGTATCTATAGAAATTAAAAAATATAAAAAAAATTGTGAATCAATTATGCAAAAGGCACAACAATGATTGATGTTGAATGTGTCTACACAAGTTGACCTTCCAGTGCTTCATATTTAGTAGCTAATAGCAGATGACGCAAGTCGGTGGGCAGTAATTCAAATCCCTGTTTTAGATCATTAGGTGAGATTATTCAGTAATGCAAGCAAATCATTTGATTGAAACTGTGGCTGTCTTACCTCCATGACATTACTTATGGATCGCTAGGACCATTTTGTGTAATGATATTTGGTAAATTGCTGAAATTGTGTGGTAGTCGCCAAGCAAACTACTGGCAAGGGCCTGTCTTACAAAACATGAGTACTAAGCCTATGTTGGATGTACTGACCCTGACGTCCAGTGCTGAAAACATTGCATCGTACAACGTTATGATGTCATATAGTTGTAGATCAATAAAATTTACTTTTTAAAGTTATATGTACTAATAAATTTAATTGTTCTTAAATCAACAACTTTTTCCATATTATGCGAACCCATATTACACTTTTTAAACACATAGCTCTGGCTAAAAGTAGAGTTCTGCCTCGGGACTTCACATGAGAAGGATGTCTTATGAATTTTGTTTTCATAAGACAATAAATTCTTTACACAATGTGTTCTTTAGACAATTGCTGTAGACAATGTTAGTATTTTTGTATGTACAGTATGTGTGTTAGTAATTTTACTTCGTTTATACATTATAGTTATGTGTTTTAATTCCATTTTTTTCTTATTTTTTTAATTTTTAATTTTTATTTGTTTTTTTTTTTAATTTTTAAATTTTTTAAATTTTATTTTTAAATTTTTTTGGTTTTGTTGTACACATTGTTATATAGCAGTTCTATGCCTAGAATACCTGCAAACGTTTACTATGACATATCGACAGGGAAAAGGTCAATCATGGTGTGATAGAGTGTGTAAGAGTGTGTAAGAGTGTAAAGAGGGCCTCGGGGTAGATCGTGTTTTGTTGACTGAGTGTACAGCTGTACTTTAACCCTCTGTAAATAAAGCTTATTATTATAATTATGGCCGATTGGCCTACCCCAGTGACTTATACTTTACAAATTAAAAGTCGCATTAGCTATAGTGCTACTTAAATGGTTAAGATTTGGACATATACATGTCCATGTAGAAGATGCGAATACGTATCTTACATGTATATTGACTATACAGTATAGATAGTCCATGTAGTAGCCTTACTAGTTTCAATACGACCTAGGCCTATATCTTTACACATAATCTAGCCTAAAGATAGTCCGAGGGGATCAGACGATAATTTTTGAATTATTTTCTGATGGGCAAAACTTGTTTTCGCCGTCAGGCATTATGAAAAACAAAACGTCAGGACCACTCGGACTAGCCTAAAGATAACAGAAAACAAATGTCAAATTGTCTCCAATTTGATGTGTTTGGCGGCTTAGATTATGCCACAAAACATGTTGACCCTTAAAATGACATAAACAAAAGAAAATGTTTACAGACCTGGGTTAATTTCACCTCTGGGTTGACAATTGGGGTTGGAAACTGCATCTTATCGCTATCAGAGCTTGGATCACAAATGCGTCTGCTAACTCCTCGCTCCCCCCACTGGGCTGGAAAATAGGTCATTTTACAAACTCCACACAGGAGTATACGTACAAGTATCTCTGCAGCAAGCTGGTTAAATTAAAATAAGTGTCTAAGCACTTGATTATGACTGTTGTCTCTCATGAACATTATAAAAAGTTCGAGAGGAACTCTAGAAATTAAAAATAAAAATATAATGCATATAACATTCGCTAAACGGTACCTTATGACAAAAGCAGAGGAATTTCTCTAGATACACCAATGGTACTGCTTATATAAGCAGTTCATGTGACCGTAAAACCACTCGCACTAGGAATATATAACCCCTGATTAAAGCCAGAGCAAACTTTTGATTGAAAAAAGATGACAATCAGTTTTATTCTGAAATTTATGATAACACTCCATCTTACACGTTTATAACAGTAGTTACAGATGATGTTGTGCAAGGTGGATATGCTAGAGGTTTGTT
>JARFOD010135668.1:0-13463 GCA_031763545.1 Mopalia muscosa
CTGAGATATAGTGATAACAAGAATTGTTATGGGACGGACGGACAGACGGACGGACGGACCACGGAGAGTGATGAGAAAAGCCCACAGTCAGCATGACTGTGGGCTAAAAAGCGGAATTGTAAACAAAACTTGAAACTATGCAGAAGAAAACGTATGTGAATAATCAAACAAAGACTTTTGTATCGTTAGTTCAATTTACCCATGAGTTATTACAGTATCCCCCAGATGTCCACCAATTGAGATTTACAAGATTCTTGTCATGAGGTAAACAGCTTCTTTTGTGTTGCCATATCGTTTGTTCACACTAGACTTTTCGAGGTTGGTGATCTACAAATGACTTGGATGGGTTTGTAGTCAAAACATCAGAACTATTCTTTCCCCTAACACATTTAGACGATGACTTGCGAACATGGAGTAACCGAGGTTATTTCCACTTGGCACTATCTTACCAGGAAGTCTCGAGGCGGAGATCTACTTTCACCGCAGTTACAACAAAAAATCTAACATAAAATGGAATATTTTTTTTCATTTAAGAATTATTAAAATTTTTAGTATCTTCAAAAATAGAGTTGTATTGATCTATAGCTGAATGACAGCCTAGCATAGTCCCCGTGAATTTATACAGCTGTAATTTGCCTGACGACGTCCGATCCATTTTCGGTTATTTACCGAATATCGATAAAATCAAAATGTTCCTGCTCTATGACAAAGCGGACTAGACCCAAGTCATGGAGGTAAGAAGTCGACGGTTTAACTCAAATACTATATATCGAAAACAATGTTTATCGCCCATATTAAAAGTCGTCATTAAGCGATAGTTCCAAAAGGGACGTCACTCTGTTTCATATCTCGACATCCCAACATTACTTTCCATGTAATTGGCGTCGTTAAAATATTTCTTCCACGAATGATTTGCGTCGCGTGTCTAAATATGCATGACAGGGTTATTTAGCAAATTGGGGCGGAAGGCAAGTTGATACGCAAAAAGTATGTGAAATATAAAATACACGTTTTATCGCAACATCCTAGAATTCCAGTATCGAGTCAGTAAAGTCTCGTATTTAAAAATGGCGAAGCCTATAAATATTTCGACCAATATATGTTTCATTTTCAGATAAATCAAAGTAACAATTTCCGGTTACAAGAAAACTGTTCTATAATCAATTGACTATAAAGAACAAAATGTTGAATGTAAATTTAACTGTTGAAAATACCGCAGCCTATTAAACAAATATCCCTATTCGGACATCTTGTATAAGAACTCCCTGGGATTGTAATGTATTTTCTATGTTAATGTTTAAGGAACCTATCTGCATTGTTGCAAATATAGCCTAGTGTAAAATAATTCGGTATAACAACTATTATGAAGCTATCATATGTACTGAAACTTTCTTTATCCAATTCAATAATGTATATGCAGACAATACGGCAGGAATATATGCACACGTATCCGCTCTGCTTTAAATCTAAAACGATACCTTTTAACACAGAATATGTCTCCTTGGGATCTAAATGTATTTCTATGCAAGGAGTTAAGGTTGAAAATATCTAATTACAACCACAAAGATGACCGGGAGATAATTTGAGACAATTTTCCAATGCCTAGAGGTGAAATGATAACATATTTTTAAAGCGTAAGAAAACAAACAAACTGAGTAGTTAGTTGGCCCAAGGCTAAAGTATTTTTTTTTAATCAAATGCGCTCAATCCCTCCTGAATCACATTTTCCTAAAGTTTCCCGCTTCTAAGAATAGAAAACCATGGTTCTTATCACCATATTGGTTTGGTAAGTTTCCTGACAGCAATACTTATTGTGGTAGGCATTGAGGGGAGGTAATCTGAATTTATCGATTAAAGACCACGGGCCACCTCACGACCTTCGAAAGATAATATTGATATCACAATAAAATATTTAAAAAATATTAGTAAAATATTCTTATGTTCCAGCCGGAAGACTAAATTCCATTTTTAAAATTTAAATGTGAATTTCTCTTTTTCAAAGCATAGACCAATGGAGATGGTCAATTTGTTAGTATCAGCTCATATTAATGTGTATAAAGGCAAAATATATAATGCAAATTTTGTAAGTGTGGAAGTTGTTGAAATGCAATTTCAACCCTTGTCATAATAGTATGAGGCTATATTCCAAGTTTGAAGGTGATCAGTGGTTTTGTTTTCAAGCTTTCGCCTTCTCAATATTTGTGACGAGGACGGAAGGACTAGCGGACAGAAGCATTTCTGAAATCATTTTCGACTAGCCGGTAACACATCAATAGGCCAGTGTGAGTTATTAGAAACAGTGGTTTAAGTTTGTCGATAACATAATCATCAGAAACATGAATATAATTCGACAAATGTTCGCTGAGTCCCCGCGTTTATAGGTGCATGTGAGGCTTGGTTAGAATACAAATAAGCATCTATATATCGCATGGTCTATCTATAGGTGTCTATATGTTAACACCTGTTCGCATGATGCAACACGCTCCGAGCGCAACTCTTTCACTTTTCGCAAAGGGTTTTTGTATTTTTTCTTATTGATTATAAAAATAATATCAGCATCCTGTTGTAGTTCGATCGTATAAGTTAAAATACTGAAGATGCTGTTAGCGGTCAGTGGAATCAACTCAAAGATTGCATTCACCCGGAGTACAATTAGCTTTGTAAGAAAGGAAGCCGCGATGCATTGCGCAGACCTACCATTTGTCTCGGGAGAGTTGTGACAATATCACACTCAGATCAAATTAACACCAGGTGGAACAAGTTCCGATTCGCTTTGATTATATTTAAAAATTATAACAACCATTTTAGCAAATAATTGGGTATCAACTAAAAACACGCCTCGGGCTGAGTGCATGCTTACAAGAACACGCTATGATTTTTTAAAGAAATTTTACAATTAAATTATCATTGGCAGGTGCCATGTTAGATCACATATTACTGAATGTTACGTAACCACAAAAAGGCAGTTCTCTCTGCAGGAAATGAACGAAATTCTTTACAGTAATGGAATGGGTTTTGCTTAAATATTTTTTAAAATCTTAACATATTTTGGAAAAATAATTTTGGAATTACAGATGCATTTTTTGCCATTGCTAAAAAAACACATATGTCCTAGCTAGACGAGGAAATTGAAAATAATCAAAAAATATTCACGATTGACGATACTCTTCGAAATTCGTATCTGTTGTATTCAAAGTTTTGATTACAGTACTGGGGTTTCAAAATATAAAAAAAAAACATCAACCAAATTAAACTGCCACCAAATTACTCAGCATTGTACAGCCGGCTAACCACGAAAAATGATCAGAAAATATCAAACATATCTTTTTGTAATATAAAATTGATTGGAGATAAAATATCATAGAAATCAATGTGTAGTGTAAAATCATCACGCTTATGTCCTAAAGTTATGTCAATTCGACCACCAGAACTCCCTGCCGGGAGAAGCACGTGTCATGCGTGCCTGCGGTCAAGAGTAAGGAGTAAAATTCTAACCAACAAGCAAAGAAGCCTATTGCCATGGTACGTCCTTGAAAGGTTGCTTTCTTTTCAAACAACACCCAGGACGCGTTAACGGATTATTGCTCATTCCTCTAAGAGGATCTAATGTAAAATCAAACCACTTGGGGATTTTGTCAGATGATAACAAGAGCACCTAGTAAGCCAGCGTTGGAACTACAATGTTCTTGATATCAAATATCGATGTTAGCCGCTGTTAAAATCCAACAGTGTTAGGCCCCGTCGGTGATCACATTTTGCTTAATGGATAATGTCCCTGATCAAAACAGGGACTCCTTTCAAGATCAAAGCTTTCAGTTTTTCAAATTCGACCGGAGTATAAATATTTTTTTCACTTTGATAACTTCTTAATGTTTATATGTTTCTTTGGGATATAAACCCTGATATTGTCAAACCGCGGGTCAGAGATGCTTGTATGGGTGAAACACAGACAATTCATTATATAACAACCCCCATTTGTGCCCATGTATGCAGAGCAAGGGCATTAAGGGCACTCTTATATGTGTATTTAAATGACGAAAGTTCCCAGGTATTTGTCATTGAAAAACTAACTGATCATCAACACAGGGTCATTGTGTCATTTTGGGAAAAATGCCACATCGGCGGGAAAGAAAACTACCAAACTACTTAATTGATGACCACCATAATCCACAATAATCCACGATCTACACAGCGAATGATTCGTTTGTTTGATATGCCATTTGATATTTATACGCCCTAGCCCAATCGGTGAAATAAGCCATGAGGCCAGCGAAGATTTCAAAATCGAATTTGTGAATTTGTCAATAGGGTTCCTTTGTTCAACCGAGTTATGCCGCCAATACCCCCCAAATGGATGTCAAGTTTCTTTCGATTTTCTACTATCCTTACAAACTTTTACACCAGACACAAAGTCGTGGTTATTTTGGGGGGCTATTTCAACCAATTTTGTGGTATAGATTACAGGGGATAGGATCCCAGCCCTATGTAAATGTACTCAATGAAAGCAAAACTGTAATAACAAAGCAAAGAAGCTCACTTTATTGTTCGGCACCAAGGTCACTTAAAAAAGTTAAAAGAAATCTAAAGCGTATTGCAAATTCTTTTTTCAAGAACAAATAAACTTACGAACGCTGTCCAAGAGGAATGTCCTAGTTATCATGATAGGAAACGGATGTAAAATACACCTGTGTCTTACTAGCGTAAAATCGTATCCAGCCCCTATAGACAGAGAAATCGTCTGTGATTTTAATGCGTGACAAATATGCCTTACTCACAGCCTTGACTACCGCAGATGTTTCTCTGTTACAATCCACTCGGTATTATTATATCACTGCGTTATTGCTTTGTTTCCTTAACACAATGTGTATTGAAATATTGATGATGGTTTGGACTAAGACAATGCTCCCGGCGCAGAAATGGCCGTATTCGTAACCTGAACCCTCAAAGTATAAACCCAAAACAGGCCAGCTGGTTCAGTTGGTAGTGAATTGAATTGATTCTCCATTTAAATGTACCAGTCACGATCTCAAGGTATAAAAGTACAGTTTTCCCATGAATTCTGATGTTGTGAAAAGATTTTTCTTTTATATTTCCTCCAAACCAAAATACAGGTAAAACGTCCATAATTTATTGATACATTCCAACCGAATGTGGCATTCCAATCAAGATTGCACATAAGAGTTGTAAGCCATACTGCATTTTGTTGTATAAACTATCTAAATTTATACTGATAAACTCAATTTTAGTCGGCTGCTTGATGAATTGATGTGAATGTTACCGATTCTCCATTGAAATGTACCAGTATCGGGCTCTAGATATAAACGCACGGTTCATCAATGGATCCTGATGTTGTGAAATGATTGCCTATTGTACAGTTCCTCCAAATATCGACGAAAACAATTCGTAAAATTAGCTAAATTCTCGCGAATAAAGGTATAAATAAATTCCAACTGAATGCAGTTTTCCAATCAAGATTGAAAATAAGACTGTGAGCCATACTGGATTTCGCTTTATAAATTATCTAAATTTATACTGATTTCCAGATTTCAGTTTTATATCACTTTTATGATAGGTGATAAATCCAATCAAGCTTGATAAGTCCAATCAAGCTTGATAAAGTCGAATCAAGATTGGAAATTGGATGTGTAATACAGAATAAATATAGAATCGTCGATATAGAATAAACTCTCTCGGTTGCTTAGCTTAATTTACTCACCTGTAAAAGAAATCTCAATAAAGGTTAAGTCGGGTAACTCAGTGGATGATACGCGGGTGGGTTTGATGGGATAATAGTTCAATAAATTGTATCTGAATGCTATGTACGATTCGACATCCAGCTGTATTACGCACATTATGATATCCCGAGGGCCTTACAATGTCAGTCTTCATTTAAATAATTGATTCGACAAAGGACGCAAAGCAACCGTGTCTGAAAAACAGGCTTTGAGGCAAAGCCATATGGATACCATTTTCTGTACATCTGAGTGAAACTCAATATATGATTTCTAGTATTAAAGTATTAAAGTGTGAACCTGAAGAACTGGGGTTGGATTGTTTGAGTGTTATTAAGCGAGGTGATGGTCGAAGACAAATGGATTTCTTAACAACATAGGATGAACTGTTGTCTAGAGCTAAACAGCCACGCCAAGTCTGTATGTTGTATCATCTTTGTTTTGTGTCGGTGATTGAACTTTCCAGTCAATGCTTGTTGCCAATGTGGCACACAGTGGTTTTCTGTATCTATTGAGGTGGCGCGCTGTTGTGAAATGACCCTAAGTCGTAAAACTCAATATGATAGCCTGCTATGCTCTAAGACTAGGTTCGAACAATTCCTTTTGTATCTGATATTTAATTAGAACCGAAGAGATTAGAACTGGGAATGATAGAACAGATTAAAAGAGAAAAGAATGAAAATATAAAGACTTTTTATTGTCTTCATTATATTTCCTTTCTTTGGCAGAAATTGGTGTAGAAAAACCGAAAAGCCCCGAAAGCCATATCTCGAAGTGAAATCTTAGATCCCTAAGTCTTGAAATTGATATGTCCGGAGACAAATATAAAATTTCTAACAACAATCATTAGATATTTAATCGAACTATTTTAGAGAATGATAGAACAGATTAAAATAGAAGAAAAAAAAAATAAAGATTATTATTATTATCATAATATTTCTTCTTTTTGACAGACAAAAATAAATTCCGATTCTACTGGCAATTGGTGTAGAAAAACCTCAAAGCCCCGACAGCCATGTTTCCAAGTGAAAACTTTATGACAAGTGAGATCTGTAAGTCTTGAAATTGATGCATCCAGAGACGAATATAAATTTTCAAACAAAAATTATTAGATATTGTATCAAACTATATTGTACCGCCAATATGCATGTCCAAACATACTTTGTGATGAAATTATGGTAAAATGTGAGTTGATAAATACGTTCAAGTATGTAAATTGTTAAGAAACATATCTAGGGCAAACTGCTCGAAAGGTAATTTGTCGCCCACAGAGCATTAAATCGCTAATAGTGTATTAGATACAGGCCCTTGAACATGATGTGACGTCATCTCATAGCAGACTGAGTTAAATTTCACAGGGCTTCGAGCAACTGGCACCAGTGGAATACAGAGTACAGACAGATGGATGGATATTCGGCAAGCAACATTGTACTTCATCACCCCCATAATCAGAAGAGAATCAGTCGATATTTTGAGAGAAAAAAAAAGCTGTTAATATAAATGCCAGAGGCTGAATTCCCCTGCTGCTTATTATTGCAAATATTCCAATTTTACTTCAAACGAACTAGCGGATCGAATGTCAGTATTGCATTTCTTTTGAAAGCTTGAAACAAAGAAGCCGCGGTATGTATTACGCATTAGATTCTCCAAACAATAGAACACCTGACGCAAGCTGCGTCTAAATTACATAATTCCGTTCCTAAGAGACCTACCTGATTTTAAATCCTAGTTTTAAGATCCCTCTCTCCAGTTCTTCCGAATCGTCTCAGCGGTATTGAGCGTGACCTTTTCTAAAATCTACAAGAGAGAGTAGAATGCTATATAGCTCCCTGTGAAATAAAGTTTACACAAATAAACATGGCCTCTCCTTGTTAATCTAGATCCTCGGTAGATTGTTGTTCTGAATTTCAAGGGTTTTGATAAATAAAGTTAAAATCGAACAATAAACTGCTTGCATATATATTTTTTTTTACAGTTTACACAACTATTAAGATGGGCTTTGATCGAGACTAAAATACTTATATCGGTTTTGGTGTGCTTTAGAGCTCCCCACGTAAAAAACGTATATCGTTAACAAACATGGACACTACATGTTAATCTAATTCAGTCTACGGTAGATTATTTTTCTAAGTCCCATATATTTCGTTTAATAAAGTTAAAATTGCACTATAAACGGCTTTTATTTTTTTAAAGTTTAAACTTGTGAGATAGACTTAAATCGCAACTAAAATACGTACATTTGTTTTGTGCTACACAGCTCCCCGCAAAAATACATTTACACAAACAAGCATAGGCCCTTATTGCTAATCTAGTCCACTCCTCGGTATAATATTTTCTAATTTTTTAGATTTATTCGATTTATTTAAATAATAATGACACTGTTAAGCACCTGTTCCGTGTACTCTGCTCCTCATCTCAGCTTAACTCGCGACTACAATATGCTCATCCGCTTAACTCGCGCCTAAATCCGCTTAACTCGCGACTACAATATATACGTACATCTGAAACATCAATGTGGGATTGATGGGATCATACTTCTTGAATATAACCCCAGTGAAAAGTTCTGCTCAGAAATGTTTTATATGGAATTATTTTATTTGACACACGTACTATATGAATGAATTGACAGACAACATCCCCATTTATAACGATCCATAAGGGGCTCGATTCCACACAATATCCGACGATACTGGTTTTAAAAGCTTAAAGCAAATCAATAAACAAAAATACAAGGAGCAAAAAAATGAATTGTTAAATGATTTCAATCGAATGAAAAGTCATCACACTTTAAACTCTGATTTTTTTCTGGAATTCATTGATACAAATCGTGAGCAATTTTGACTGCAATTAAGCGGCAATCAATAAGTTCGCTACTTTATACCCTGCACTCGCAGTAAAAACCTGCTGATCGTCTACAGCATGTCAAATTGGAAACGAAATTAACAAAAAAATGTTTCTTTTTGCTCTAAAAACTGCACATTCTAGATTGAAATTGTAGGCGTTGGGTTAACAAGGGAAAATGTTTTTAGCTCTGGCACGTCAGACCAACACCAATCGACTCATGTTTGACGAAAAATAATAGCAATTTCGATGGCATCCCTCACATATAAGACCCATGTCTCAACATCCTCGGCCATTTCTGTACCATAAATAACCTCTAATGTAATGTTGTTTATTTCAGGGGAGGTAACCTTCAAAGATTTACTTTATCATATGATTGAGTTAACCACGTGTTTATTGTTTACGTTTGAACGTTATTCTTGTGTTGATATGATGACGTCATTGGAGTTACATTATTATTAAATTACCTAAAACCGGCGAAATTTGAATTATTTGCAACAAGTCATACAAAAAAAGGGACAGTGTTTTGTTTAAAAGTGGTTTTAGTCTAGAAACCGGCTTGTTTGATGTGGGGTTTTGTATACAAATCCGTGGAGTACTTTTGTTGATTTCGACGCATGCGCGACAAAACATCCGGCGGTTAACATTACACGTTTTGTTGTAGTATTATTGCTTCCATTCACCTCCGAGATAGCTGTACCGGTACGGAAAGTGTCGAAGGATGTTCCGACATGATATAAGAAAATTAACCAACATTAACGTAATGGTAACGTTGAAATGGAAGCAAATAAACCGTTGAGTTGAGATCATACAGCTACCACGAAAGCTAAGACTAAGTTGCAAAATTTTATTCAATAAAGAAACATACTAATATAAAAACCCCGAAATCGGATTACCTGACCATCATAACAGAGAACAAAGCAGTAAAGGGGATAGTTCGAATCCTATGTGAAGTCAATAGCTATTAGAGTACTTGGTGGGAAAAACAACAGTTGTTCAGATACAGAGATTTCTAACAGGTTGTTCTACAGCTGTGAATTCTCAAAGGGACTTGGTGAAAGGGAAAGTAAACAGGAAAAATAAAGTCTGCATGGGTTGAAAGGCTAAACAGAGAAGTTAGTGTGTCCTGAGTTATCTCAATGTATAGGGCGAATTCCTCCGTCTTAGCATATCTCAACCCCTGATGAAAGTTGGAAATTGATCCGCCGCTATCGCCGACATCTCAAAACATAAATGTGATTTTTCTCTGATTTATAGATACACTAGAAACAATGACTTGAATTTTAAAAACCTGCTATATTCCTTTTCTCAGGATTTTAATTCGATTGTTGCAAAGGGAGATAACTTGAACGTGTCAACGGGCGTGAAACTAAAATAAAATTTAATTTAAACGTAAGAAAAGATATCTATGTTTTGAGAGGCTGGCGATAGAGGGTTGGGTTGACGGTTGAGATAGGCAGGACGTTGGGCTAAGACGGAGGAATTAGCCCTACCCAATGTGGTGCTGGTTCTGGACGTGCTAATACTTCTGGTAATCCGGTTAGAACCAGTTTGATAACTCATTCTTGTAACTCAAGTATGGTGAACTTTTCATGTCATATTGCTTCTGATAAAATATCAAATAATTTATAGACATATTTTTTGTGGCGATTGTGAAATTATGGCATAATAGTGTGTTACAGAGACAGAAACGATATTGTTAAATGTGAAAGTGCTGTTCTCTGTTCGACAATAACTGCTCCTCCAGAATAGGTATCATTTAACCGGCCAGTCAGAATGTGTGCGTCAGACCCACATACTTCTCTAAACAAACGTTCGCTTATGTTGGTTATATGAGGATATATAATGAATTGAAATGTGTGTGTTAAAGGTCAAAAAGCATTTTTACAAAGAGAAATCAGAATCAAAACAATCAATTGAACGAAAAAAAGAAGTAATACATTTAAAACTTATGTTTAAATAACTTATTGTCTTAAGGCCATTGTTTTAAGAAAATATAAACCCGGTAGTTAGTCAACTATTGTTCTGAGTTGCTCTGACTGACTGATATATTGTCCTACATTAGTCGACTGATGCTTCAATAGTATCATAGTATCATAATGTAACATAGAAAAATTGTAGTCGGCAAAACATGGTATGTAAAGTCGATTATAATACTCGGAATCTGTGTAGTAATATCCCATACTGATTTACCGGTAGTATCGTCCAAGTGAACAGCAAGGGGATACCGTAAAAAAGATCGTAAATAAAGATCATATATCGATCATATAAGGTGGGTCGATAATACTTTAGGGTGCACGTTTCGAATGTCCGAGGGTCGCAGTACACTGGTGGGCAAGGCGGAGTCCACCGGGGGGGGGGTTGGGGGGCGTAGGTCGAAGCAAACTAGTGGCCAAGGCGGAGCGAAACAAGGCGGGGGGGGGGGGGGGGTCGCAGTAAACGGGTGGGCCAGGCGGAGTAAAACGTAGATATAATAGGCCCTCAAGGCTGTGGTACTGTGGTTAGCACGTCGGACTACTGATGTCCCATGATGCCCTTCCCACAGATGCGAGTCCCCCAGTTGGCCTCAGGTATAGGAGGCCACACAGGCTTATTCCGGTAATTGGGGGGATGATTCGTACCATGTGTGAACCATAGTTAAGTCAGACAGAATGTAGAGTGGAGAATTAATCCGTCCTGTTATAAGCAAAATGCCTTTGAGTGTGACGCAAAACGTCAATCAAACCTGCGCACGGATATAAATATAACACAAGGATTCAGCCCCTGGACTTTCGGAATGAAAAACATGCATTTCTCAGCCAGTTCAGACAAGAGCAACGGATACTAGAATAAGAACAAAACAATATTGTAATGTGAGAACATTGTGAGCCCGTGTTACGTAAGTCTGTTCTTTCTCCAAGGTTAATGTCCGATAGTTCTCTGAGGTTAATGTCCGTGAGTATATAAATGACAGGAAACTGATTATGAAAAAGATCATTCCCTTGTATCACAGACCTTGGATAATTGCCGAGCCCTGAAGTTGTGGATTGGATATTTTATCTAGCTACTTTGCTTCAACACAATATAGAGTGATTTGAGTAGACAGAAACATATTTCTGAAGACATCATAAAAAGCGTGATTGCCTGACCAGTGAAACCAGTGAAAATGTCGGGCCTAATCACAAGGTACTATCGATGTCTATTTGCTATGTATCAGACGTTAAAAATAGCCTGACAGACGACCAATTAGATTGCAGACAGAAAAATCACTTTTATCGGTAGAGTACACGTGTTCGAAATGAGTAAGACGGAAACAGACAGGTCACAAGTCCCCATCTCTTCCATTCATTTATACCGAACAGTCCTTACATATAATTTTTAAAAAACCAGTCCTACTTGCATTCATAGAACTTTAAAAAATCACATTTAACGGCGTCATTACCCCACTGGAAAGAAACAAAAATTATAACAAGCGATATGCAATGTACAGGAATATATAAGAATAGGCTTTAACCGTAATGTCGATGAAAACACGAACTCTCTCAAAGAGCGCGATACGCTATTCCGGATTGCAGGCGAAGAATGCAGTTTGTTGAACGCAAATTATCTTTTTTGGCTCTTTAAAATTTCGTCGGTATATGTCAAATATTATTATGTTTTTGAGGACCTTTAAAAGAACCAAGAATCGTGAATAAGTGAGACTATCGTCAGCATAAAACCATAGTAGTGCACATGCACATTGACATCTGTCAAGTGTAGCGGTTTTCCGGAATCTTTACGGAAACGGACGAATGAGAACGATACCAAGTACCTGTGTTATCCTAGATCTAAATCTGAAAAATCTCAAATCTGATGTTAAACGAGAATAACCCACAGATATATAATATAAGTAAGTATAATAAAGGTTATAGTTAAACATTGTCAAATCTCCCTGTATCTACAATATACTTACAGTGGGTGTCAAACATAAATTCGTTTTTCTCTAAATCACAAATGAAGACAGCCAGACAGAATGATATCACAAATATGTTTGGAACACTCGGTAATAAAAATACAGGAGTGGCACACAATTGTAAAGGGGAATTTTAAATTGTATTTAATCAAGTCGTCACTAAGAGACCTCATTCCCCTTCCCAATAGGCTGGCAATAATTGGTTACAGTGATTGGTCATTGTGTCTTCATACACTTGGGACATAATCTCGCAGCAATCGCTGATTGGTCCAAACGGCCAAACATACTACTGTTATAATTTTTGAACGACATTAAGAAGGGGGGTAACATAATTATACAATTTCTTGGTAACCACTTCTTGTTTTGTGATAGAACACAACGTTTCGATGCATACGCTTGTATCGTAATCAAGGTGTAAATTGACTAAATTGAGGAGGGTTGGAAGCTATGTACCAGTATAAAGTAGTTAAATAAACAAGGTCAATTGTTCTGGCACACACTGTGGACCATAACCATAGTTTAGATAACTAACATAATTTTATAAAAGACACAAACAATATCAAGATTACTAACATGCTACATGTAAACTAATGGGATTATTGTTTTAAAGTCACTTCCTATGTATGTACTTACTTACATAAGTAGTTGATTTTATGCAGAAAAAAAAGGTGGTCCATTACGGCCGCAAAGAATACAAGTTGAACAGCTAGCAGGTCCACCACTAGAGGCTTTTTTTGGAAATATATGCTTATCATCCCCTATTTTTGTTTGAGAACTATTTTTTTTTTCAAAGAACCATTTTGTATCACCATTTTGGTGCCATATGCAATGTTGGTCATATTTGTTGTGATACCTAGTGAAATACAGGAACATCTATGGTATTAATATAAAAAGCCAAGTTTGAAGTAAATATCTGAATTTGATTGATGGCCCTTGTGGTTTGCATCCATTAAAAATAT
>JARFOD010135679.1:0-13462 GCA_031763545.1 Mopalia muscosa
GGTATATTTAGTATTTTGGTATAATCACTGGTTGGTATATTTAGTATTTTGGTATAATCACTGGTTGGTATATTTAGGATTTCAGTATAATCACTGGTTGGTATATTTAGGATTTCAGTATAATCACTGGTTGGTATATTTAGTATTTTGGTATAATCACTGGTTGGTATATTTAGTATTTTGGTATAATCACTGGTTGGTATATTTAGTATTTTGGTATTATCACTGGTTGGTATATTTAGTATTTTGGTATAATACAAATTTAAATATAATAAAATGTTGGTATAATCAGAGGTGTGTTTAATAACAAATTAAATATAAATAAATGTTGGTATAATAAAGATTGTGGACAAATGAGAGATCAGTGTAATTCAATAATCTTGTCTCTAGTCCCATTTCTCAACTCTAAACTAACGTTCTACTGAGAAAACCGTAAAACATCATCAGTTACATCAGAAATGAGACTTTAATCATTTGAATCAGTGAACAGTAATATGCTCAAGTAAGCTTCAGCAATATCTTTATTCCTTCAGGCCATTCCAATAAAATTATGCATCATAATTCTGTTAATTCGAATATTTGTATAGAAATCAACAAAGAATTGGAAAACGCAATCCTGCTTATCAGCAAGTTTTGATTACTGTTATGACATATCTTTCAATCTGTTCATAATAAATGCAAGGAGTAAAATAACTGTGCCTTATTTGGCCTTGTGAAGTTCACAATGTGTAACTGCATATATTCACCTCTCTTCAAATAAAGCAGCTGTTAATTACATTGATTGTTTGTTTGTGTGATTGGGGTTTAACATCGTACTCAAAGTTATTTCACTTATATGACAATGGATTGTCCACTTGACTTAGCCTTATTACAGTGGAAAACCGAGAAGAAACCACCCCTGCGATTGCCAGAGCCACAACATGTGACTTGCTCATATAACTGATGGTTGACAGGTGGACTCGATTCTGTGAACGGTACATCAAAACAGGTTCAGCTTGAAGCACACACACTACCACTAAGCCATGACCGCGAGCGTTTATTACATTGAAGAGCTGGTAGATGATTATATACCCACACTGGCTATGGACTTTTGTCTTAATGGGGAAGAAAACAAAAATATACTTCTGATTTCCCTTCATGCAATATTACTTCTTCTACTTTTACTTATTATAACAACGGTAAAAACACCATGTCCTTTAAAGTCATTTTATGTGTAACTATGGTAATAACACTCTGTCCCATTAAGACATTAAAAGTATAATAAGCGGAACATAAATCCAACAATAGTAAACTATTTACATTCAGAATAATGTATAAAACAAGGGATTCACAGAAGTCCGGCAAATTGCAGAGCTATAGGTATTCAGTCGAAAACAGCAGTTAGATTGGTTGGTTGGTTGTCTGGTTGGTTGACAGATAATTAACTGACATGACAGTGATTTTTCTCCAACACTGAATAGCTACACTATCTTAACCATAAAATGTGAACTTTTTTGCTGGATTGAGTAAATTACAACTTAAAACACATCATAACAACCAGGACAAACTGTCTTTAACCAGGGTTTGACAGTGAATTGAATATTTATCATAAAATACCACTCTTATATTAGGAAACAAAAAATCATTAATGAAAACAGAATCTAGCAAAAAACTTTTCATTAAAACAAATAAGTTATTGAAATTTATTTTTAAAATAATGAAAATGTAACTTCACAAATTTTTTTTAACTTTGTTTAAAAAAACAACGGGTATTTTTTTAAAAATACACTTCATCTGATGTGAAATACTTGTACTTCAGATTAAGTTACAAAATTGATTCTAAAAAAAAAAAAAAAACTTTAAGAAGTGTTAAATTAAACACTAAGCTGTTTATTTGAAAAAATCAAAAAATTTACAATGCCTAGACCTAGACTATAGAACAGACCAAGTCAAATGACCTCAACAAAAACATATAGCATGGCATGTACATGGACCTGAAAGCTATGGAATATCAACCATTAACTGAAAACCTTAGCCTGCAAAGTTGACTGTAATCTTTACAACAAAAAAGCATTTTCAATAAACTTGAGCCCAGAAAAATGACCCTTACTTGTATACCAGAGAGCTAAACAGTAAAGAGTAACTCAAAAAGTATGCCCGCAATATGTTGCTAAATATTAAACTTTAATAAGCTGACCCAGACATTGACAACGCCAAATTTCACCCTCTCTCAGGAATACCTTTCCTTCAACATAAAATAATCAGCTTGGATATAACTATATAGGATATAAAATAATCATTAGTGCCTGGTCGGTAAAAGCTGTTAGCCTAACAGCCAGTTACATGGCATTGCGTCACAAAGAAATGGACTCACATCATAACAGAAATATATATTAATATAATATCATCTAACAGGCCGTTATAATTTAACAAACCTGAGCCTGGGATATATAGGAATAGGACATAAAATAATCGTCTTGTTACAACAAAAAGGACAAAATAGATGTCTAGAATGTAAGACAAACTAAACGTCGAAGACATAACTAAACATAAGTATAGGACATAAAATAATCAATCTAGGACTTAAATAAAGATCGGGAAAGCAAACGGTACAAAATCCATGAACTAACAATTGTGGTGCTAGATTAAACATATAAGTTCAACAGTAATCATATGTACATGTATCTAAAATCTTTCAGAAATATAAGTATTTATAGCATATATAGAATGAACACACCATTTTTATCCCATGTGCTACCCTCATAACATACAGCAGGGTGTTTCTATATATATATATACACCGAGGCTTTATTTAACTAGAAATGGAGAGTCAGAAGCAAATATATGTAAAATACACAAGTAGTGTAATTCCAAACACAGAAAACCTCATGTTTGCTCGATGTTTCAACACTTTATTTTGTCATCATCAAGAGTGAATAAAATGGTCAACAACCATCATTATTTAGTAACAGACAGTTATTAAAATAACAATACAAATATCATAAACCTAACACTGATTATATGTACTATATATTAATATGTAAAAGACACTGCATATTGGATCGTAACCATGTACAAGTATATAGTGTTATCATTTACATAATTAATGTGAAATGATTGCCGCCAAGTGTTTTACGCCACATTCAATAAAACTTTGCTGTGGCATGCACTTGTATTAACAGAGGGTAGGACTGTTTGTTTGTTTGACTGGTGCTTAATATTGTACTCAAGGGTATGTCACTTATATGACAACGGATTGTCCACTTCACACTGCCTTATTCTGGTGGAAAACCGAGAGGAAACCTCGTAAAAAACCAACCTAGCGATTACCAGAGCCACAACATGTGACTCACTCACATACCTGATGGTCAAATGGTGGACTCGATCCTGTGAACGGTGCATTCGCTACCACTAAACCACGGCCCCGGAGGGTATGACGAAACTTAGTACAAACGGCCCTTATCCAGTCATCAGTCAAGAAAACTACAAACAAGGTCCAAATAAGTTTATTTGTTTGGTTGGGCTTATATTGCTTATATGGAACTGAACCATTCAAATATGTCAAAGAAACTACACTTTATATGAATGGCAACAAAAAGAGACCAGACCAATCCATGAAATGACTAGAAAACAAAAAGGCCGCAGCTACTCTGCTTACTGATGCTCCTCACCTTAAGGTCACCGGGGTAACAGGGTATGAAGGTAACAACAGGGTACTGGGGAAACAACAGGGTACCAGGGTAACAACAGGGTAACAACAACTGCAGTAACTCCATCTCCATTTATATTCAGGAATTACATTCTGATTCATTATAGTCAATATGTTAGATGACAAAATGTTAAAAAAATATTGTGTTATAGAGGGTATAACTTCAAGGTCAACAATATTCAATTTAAAAAAAAAAACACTTCTTGTAATTAATTAGAGGATTAAATTATCAGCATTGGATTTTTGTCAAAATGTTCAATAAATATTGTGTTAAAGAGGGTAGAAATTAAAGGTAAACAATATGCAACTTAAAAAAGCACTCCTTGGATTAAATTCAAATTCGAAATCATTCCAGTCAATATGACAAAATATTCAATAAATATTGCATTATAGAGGATAAAACTTCCAGGTAAACAATATTCAACTTAAAAAAAAAAACTCTTCTTGGATTAAATTTAAATTCCTGATTCATTCCAGTCAATATGACAAAATGCTCAATAAATATTGTGTTATATTAGGTAAAAAGTCAAGGTAAACTATATTCCACATTAAAAAAAGCACATCTGGACATTAATTCAAATTTCGGAATCATTTCAGTCAATATGATAGAGGATAAAATTATCAGCATTTGATTTTGACAAAATGCTCAATAAATATTGGGTTATAAATTAAAAGTAAACAATATTCAAATTAAAAAGGCACTTCTTGGATAAAATTTAAATTCCTGATTCATTCACGTCAGTATGACAAAATGCTCAATGAATATTGTGTTATATTAGGCACAAAGTCCAGGTAAACAATATTCAACATTAAAATAAGCTCAACATTAAAACAAACACAAAAAAGCTCACTAGTGTTATACTCCCTCACTGGGGCTATAAGTTGGTAAAAAGTCTGAGTAATAAACACAACTGCCATGTATTGTATTGTACGAAAGTAAAAGGCCTAGGAGTACACAAATGGTCCAAAACACATACAGGTGTAGAAAAGATACAATTGTGTAACAGAAAGCATTAGGACAAAATGAAAGAAATTTCAAGAAATATATGTATTGTGAGAGGAAATGTGACGTGGTTCAAGAGTATGACAAGCCAAGCAATTGTCACATTAGAATAACAGTACCTTTCCAAAGTAGTTAGTTTGTTTATCAATGGGTTCTTTAATAAAATTTATAAACTGGGATATGTAGTTTCATGTTGAAAAAGTGTTTTCTGTATTTTATTTCCATAGTTTTAAAAAATGCACATGTTGAAGGTCCATTGCAAGCTGTTGTTGAAAGAGTGGGTTATCGTGGGTATTATAATAAAAGATTATATCAAAATTCTATTCACTGAATTACATGAAAGGAATATGTTCTTTTAACATCCCATCAAGCACAATAAAGTTGAAATCCATACACAAAAGCCAAGGTGTTGGACCTTTGACCTTTAATGAGGACGCTGAACTTTGACCTAGCCATCCAGTTTTAACATGCGACTCATTGTTGTTGTTTGGCTCATTGTTGTTGTTTGGCGATCACTGTTATGAATAGATTTCAAAATCTTCTCACTCACATGCACAACAAAGCTTTGAGAATATAACGTTTGACCGTATACATGTACATGTATGTACAAATAAAAGAAACTTTTTCCAGTTTGTAGTTATCATCTATGCTTTATGAAAAACCTTTGGACAAAGGCTATATATATTTGTATCAGTCTTCTATTACAGTAAAGCCTGGAATTTGGAGAGGGGAGGGATTCATTCACAAAAACTATAAAAGAATTTGTGCTTTAAAAATCCCATCAAGCGCAATAAAGAAAGACATGTGTAACACTATCTGCCTTCCGCCATAAAGACGGAGTACTTTGTGAGAGATCAAACTATGACAGAAGGTAGAGTGAAGCAAATGATTGACAAATGGACAGACAGACAAACTTCCAAAATTGTTACACGAATAGCACCATGACAGTATTATTACGGTGCACTGTTTCATACGTATATGTCTGTTGGGATTGTAGAGCTTGTTAAAGCCAGTAGTGTAGAATTTCCCAGTAGTGTAGAAATCGACCAGTAGTGTAGAAAAAATCAACTAGTAGTGTAGAATAGACCAGTAGTGTAGAAAAAAAATCAACCAGTAGTGTAGAATTGACCAGTAGTGTGGAAAAAATTAACCAGTATTGTAGAAATTTGCTTATCCAGTAGTGTAGAACGATATCAACCAGTAGTGTAGAAAAAAAATTTCCGACCAGTAGTGTTGAATTTTTTTTTCTTCACAAAATTCGTCCATATTAAGGTAATATCAATAGGTTTAAGTATCTTAGGTATAAATTATAGTTGGGAGAAGAAAGATTGAAAAATTTAAACAATGTTAACACATCACCCATAATTTTTATACGATTTTTAGTTTATATTTTATATTCGATACATGTATTCTATCTTATGGTGTTTACACCACTCATATTCCTATCAAATCCTCGATAACAAAGATAGTTATGTCGATCTGAACAGAAATTCCAACTTAGAACAACTCGACTAAACAACTCGGCTAAACGTGACATCTAAATTTACATTCTGTGCCCCATTAAGGCGTACAATAATGAATTCAAACTTCAATATTGGCAATATAGTGGTGACCCTCCACTGGTGTAGTCGAGCACATAAAGAGAACTGGGAACAGAAATTCAAGAACAGAAGTTTGAGCAAGAGTGACATGGCAAATACAAGCAACGATTACATTTGACAATAATAGGAGATTTTTTTTCTTCTCACTTTTAATACCTTAATCATGTGGCACTAATTGTTTTTATATTTGTATTTATAAATTTAGAGGTTTAGTGGTTTACAACTTGTATCCCTTCTATCAATTAATATAATATTTATCATTCATTTATCTTTTTTTTTTTTTACATTAGGATAAGGGTCTACGCATTACTACCCACTGATCCTATATATCTTTTGGATAAAAATTCTTAGAGTAAATGAAATACTGCTGTTATTATTCTTTTCAGATGGCGGATCGGTTTCAGATGGTTGAATCTACTATATTCGTAAACATCTGAGATATCAACAAATAATTTAAAATTCAATGTTTAAACCACCACAAAACTATGTCTTCAATTGAACATTGTGATCAGTTATTCTACATTCTATTTCCGTAGAAGGCTTATGGGATAGTCTTTTCTATCTTGCGGGGACATTCTGCTCCCTAATAAAATAAACCGTGAACTGATTTTGAAATATCCACGTTTCACATTAGAGCCATTAATTTACAACGATTTACAACCTTTAATACTTTCATTGTTCTCCAATTTTTTTTCTCCATTTATCTTTATATCTACCAACTGGGAGCTAACCACTTCGTGTCCAGATCTCCACATTATCAGTGTCCACAGATGGTAAATAATTAATCTATGGTCTCCAAGCATCTATCCAAATGTTACTTGAAAAACAGATTTGTAAAATGGCAATGTATTATGTGTTTAAATATATAACATATAATAACCCAAAGTTCAAATTAATGTCTTTCGATTTTGCACGCTTTTTGCCATTTCGGTTTCTGATGTGTCGTATGTTTGAAATAATCGACCTATTCTGGAGATAAAATAGTAGGAATTTTTGTAGTATTTGAGGTCAAAATTGTATTTGATTACACTACTTTTGAGAAAGTAAATGGCTCAAGTAGATTTTGTTGATTTTATTTTTGTTGATTATCGAACAGTATTTGGCAAAAGGCAACTTTTGGTTTCAGTTTAATGCCTTTAAATGACAACATGTTGTGTTTGACCTTAGCCAAAGTGATAGTTGCAAATTTTGACAGATTCACACTAAACAGATCAATCGTTTTAATATGAAAAAAAATAATAAATCAAAGCGGTCAAAATGAGGTCAGTTTCTTTAACTTCCTTAATAATGCTCAAATCGAGCTGAAACTGCGGATATGGCATTTTTTGGACCATAACCTTCACTATAAGATTAGTTAAACGTGAGTCATAATTCCGACAATAATGACGTCATCAGGATGTCAACAGTTCTTGCACAATGTTATGTAACAAGGCAATTATATATTGATTGTTTCTTTGATTGGGGTTTAACGATGTGGTAAGGGATATTTCCCCTATAAGACGGATTGTCAGCTTAATAGGTGAATGAAACCATAATTGACGTCACTGGCGACAAGATAGGACAAGGCCTGGACAAAAGATATGGACTCCTCAGCAAATGTACTTTCTGAATCTCCATAGCTCCGAGAGAATACCAGCATCGGGAAGCTACTTCGCAACCGCCGCCATTTTTATCAAAACCTGAAAAATAGTGTGAAGGAGATGTGTTGTTTGCATGACTGTATGAGTTTTGTGTCATAATTCTGGTTATTCTACTGCTTTGACGGCAGGCCAGTCTGATGAAAAACTACCTTGAGATTACTGGAAATAAACAAGGAAAAGGCAGGGCACCAAACAAAGCGCCGGCTATTACTGCCTCCCCTGAGCTACTCAGCCTCAGGAGCACCAGGGCAAGAGGAACTCACACAAACTGATCTATAAATATGACAGAATGATCATTTGTATGATTTTGAAGTTAAAGGTAATAACTACAGAAAATGCAGAAAGGGATGTTATGACATGGATTGAAAAGAAGGATGAACCTAATGCCATGGTGATTTCCATGTTACCTTGTCGGCTTCGAATGTCTGGAGTCGGGTCTAATGACTATTTTCCAAGTCTAACATTGGAATTCCCCATTTAAAAAAGGCCCAGCGTATTGGTTTCTCTAGTAGAGATTGGACAGTAATGCGAAGGGTGGCTTCCTCCAGTCATTGGGCTAGCATGCCGTCATAGGTGAAATACCCCTGATCACGTTGTTAAACCCCAATCAAACAAACACACATATATTTCAAGCAATAAATGATTGGTTTGCAGAATGCCCCCCCATAATATGAGCCACAGATAATAAAGTTAAATTTCACCATCAGCAGTTTGACAAAACTTCACCACTGTAACAGTTGTTTTGGCTTTGGATTTCCGTTATTATGACAGACATATATATCTTTAAAAGCAATCAAACTGGCACAGGGATGTAGATCAATTAAAATCAAAGAATCATCCTATATTCTAGATAACTCCCAGAGACAAGTTTCTTAATAAACCTTAATCTCGAGTTGTGTTATAGGTAACCAATACAGACATCTCAAGAGAAGGTAATGACCATAAATATGGTGTATTAAATATTGTTAAAAATGTACCTAAAAAGATATTAAGCATGGCTTATGAATAAATCAGCCCACAAATAAGTATTTCAGAGACACATGGATTAACAAATGAATATGCCTGTTAAAGAGAATGATTTACAACCTGTCTGATATAGAGGGAAGTTTCGCCTTAACCAGTAGTAGGTCGTTTAGATTTTTGTTGCTCTTGTATGCTATAATGGGTCTTTGTGAGAGAGCCAGAGGAGAAGAAATTTTAAGTACAAGATTTTGATATTCCTGTAAAATGATTTGTTTGTTTGTTTGTTTGATTGGTGTTTAATGAGACTAGCGAACTGGGTACTTGGCTGGTCATATTGGAAAACAAATGAAATGTTTTCTTTTTAAGACCATTTACCTGGTTCCCAATTAAAACCCAGTGGATACATGGTTTGAAGAGTTTGAATCCAATATGCCTCTCTTTCTAAGCATTTCTGTTTGGTTTCTTCTTCAGAGAGAAGAATTTGTGTTTTTCAATCGGCATGATTTCAAAATGATCTTTAACCGAATGATCAGGAAGAGTATTTGATATGTATGTGAGTGATCAAAACCCCAAAAATCGACTAAAAATACAAATGTTATATACATGTATATACAGACTCTGCATGGATGTGCTAAAATGTAAAACACTTCTATCGTTTTTTACCCAAATATAATTTATACTTGAGGCTTAATTTTGTGATGAAAAAAAGTTTCCAATATCAAAGTTTTAATTCATGAATGCACGCCATATATGGGTCACAGATTATAAATTTAAATGTCACATTTAGCCATGGTGTTTAGTCGAGTTGTTGTAAGTTGGAATTTCTGGTAATGACAGACCGACATAACAGTTATCGAGGATTTAATAAGAATAAAAATTGTGGGTGATGTGTTAACGTTGTCAAAAGTCTTCACTCTTTCTTCACCCAACTATAATTTATACCTAAGATACTTAAACCAATTGATATAACCTTATTATGGTCGAATTTTGTGAACAAAAAAAAAATCTACACCACTGGTCAATTTCATTTTTCATTTTCTACACTACTGGTCGGACGTTTCTTTTCTACACTTCTGGTTAAGTAAATTTCTACACTACTGGTCAATTCTACACTACTGGTTGATATTTTCTACACTACCGATCTATTTCTACACTACTGGTCAATTTTACACCACAGGATCTAACAGAGCTAACAATCACTACCTGTTTTAAATAGTATACATACAAATTATAAAATGTTTATGCTAAGAATTATAATGGAAAATACATATTGTCCATGATGTGTGGATGTACATGTAGGAAGGTCATAAAGAGAAGCTTTGCAATATTATATCCTATAGTTGTACAATTAACATCTAGCAGTCCACAAATTTCTCGACTAACTGATCCATTAAAAATAAGCCTCATGTAGTAAATATAGGTTAAAGGTGAGATTTGAATGTTAATTGCTGGACAAGATCTTTGACGAGTCTAGCAGCGTCAACACTGGTCCCCCAACTGAGGCCAATTCCATTGGATCCGTGGCCGTAGTTATGAACCACCTGAAAATAACAAGTTTTATTTATTAATTTCATTGGACATTATTTGACAATTTTTTGATACTCCTATAGGACAATGTCAGAAACACACTGACATGAAAGCCACCCCTAATGTTGCTGGCGGCAAAGATACAATAATTACAGCAGTATTCCATAATCTACACAAAAGATTATGACATGCCCCATCATAAAGCTGTTACTTTGGGTGAGGGAAATGACCCACCATATCATAAAGTTATTACAATGGTTAGGGAAATGACCCACCACATTATAAAGTTTCAACAATGGGTGAGGGAAATGACCCACCATATCATAAAGTTATTACAATGGTCAGGGAAATGACCCACCACATTATAAAGTTATTACAATGGGTGAGGGAAATGACCCACCATATCATAAAGTTATTACACTGTAGGCGTCTTGACTGTGATGGTCAAGACTATGGACAGCACTGTGGTCTGGCCCCTAAAGTCTGACAGCCAAGACTATGGACAACACTGTGATCTGGCCCCTAAAGTCTGACAGCCAAGACTATGGACAACACTGTGGTCTGGCCCCTAAAGTCTGTTTTCCAAGATTATGGACAACACTGTGGTCTGGCTCCTAAAGTCTGACACCAAAGATGATGGACAACACTGTGGCCGACCCCTAAAGTCTGACAGCCAAGACGATGGACAGCACTGTGGTCTGGCCCCTAAAGTCTGACACCAAAGATGATGGACAAAACTGTGGTCTGGCACCAAAAGTCTGACAGCCAAGAATATTGACAACACTGTGGTCTAGCCCCTAAAGTCTGACAGCCAAGACCATGGACAACACTGTGGTCTGGCCCCTAAAGTCCGACAGCCAAGACTATAGACGGCAATATGGCCTGACCCCTAATGCTAAGAACATGTTGACCTTGTGATCCATCTCAACTCAACTACCAGCATCTCACTGCAACTGGCTGCTAGTGAATTCACCTGATTACAGTCGACATTTGAGTTGATCAAATTAAGCATGTTCTTCTTTTCTGCAACTGGCTGCGATAGATCAAAACACATCACTTGAGGGGTCACTTGATGACTAAAATGGCTCAATTTGAATTGAACTAAGATACACAGAAACGAATAATCGAGCTTTGATGGAAGAACTTTTGTGTGCTTTGTAGGGTGAGCAAATATTTATCAAACAGGGATCGTAAAATGTCGACATGCTCGTGACGACCACATTGACTGCGGCTAGTTTTCCTCAGTTTCAGTGGATTGCATGTCAACATGTCCTCAGCTTAAAGTCTGGCAGCCAAGACACTGTACAGCAGTGTGGTCTGGCCCCTAAAGCCTGACAGCCAAAACAATGGACAGCACTGTGATCTGACCACTAAAGTCTGACAGCCAAGACAATGGACAGCACTGTCGCCTGGCCCCTTAAGCCTGACAGCCAAAACAATGGACAGCACTGTGGTCTGACCGCTAAAGTCTGGCAGCCAAGACAATAAACAGCATTGTGGTCTGGCCCCTAAAGTCTGACAGCCAAAACGATGGACAGTACTGTCCCCTGGCCCACAAAGCCTGACAGCCAAAACAATGGACAGCACTGTGGTCTGACCGCTAAAGTCTCACAGCCAAGACAATATACAGCATTGTGGTCTGGCAGCCAAAACGATGGACAGCAGTGTCGCCTGGCCCCCAAAGCCTGACAGTCAAGCAATGGACAGCACTGTCGCCTGGCCCCTAAAGCCTGACAGCCAGCACTGTGGTCTGTCCCATAAAGCCGGACAGTCAAGACGATAGACAGCACTTGGTCTGGCCTGTAAAGTCTGACAGTCAAGACGATGGACAGCACTGCGGTCTGTCCCCTAACGCCTGGCAGCCAAAACGATGGACAGCACTGTCATCTGGCCCCTACAGCCTGACAGCCAAACGATGGACAGCACTGTGGTCTGACCCCTAAAATCTGACAGCCAAGACAATAGACAGCATTGTGGTCTGGCCCCTAAAATCTGACAGCTAAGACAATGGACAGCACTGCGGTCTGTCCCCTAAAGTCTGATAACCAAGACGATAGACGGCACTGTGGTCTGTCCCCTAAAGCCTGACAGCCAAGAGACTGGACAGCAGTGTGGTCTGTCCCCTAAAGTCTAACAGCCAAGACGATGGACAGCACTGCAGTCTGTCCCTAAAAGTCTGACAGCCAAGACACTGTACAGCAGTGTGGTTTGGCCCCTTAAGTCTGACAGCCAAGTCACTGGACAGCACTGTGGTCTGGCCCTTTAACAACGATGCTGTTTTACCTGCAGCTGTTTTGTATTTGCCATGTCCTCTATAAGACCCAGTTAAGCAGAGAAAATGAAGTACAGAGAGATCAAAAAGATGTGCTTTAAACTTACGGGTAGATTTGCAGATTTAAATTTCATTATCTCAGTTTCGATGCGTAGAGGGTCTCGATGAGGCCTCAGTCCAGCCCAGTCACTCACAAACTCTGCGTCCTGTGAAAACAAAAATACTCTGAAGCTGTACATATCACAGAAAAATACTGAAATAATGATTATAAACCACCAGGAAAGCTGATCTTAAGTTATTCTGTGAAAGTGGGGTGGACATTAAGTAAGATTTTGTTATGCGAGGTTTCCAATCACTATTCGAAGGAGTTAATAATAATCACTCAATAAACATGAATTAAACTTTTCTTCCTGAAATCCATGGAAATAGTTAAATTAATTATAATCACACTGGCACAGGGATGTAGATTAATTAAAAACGAAGAATCATCTTATGTTTAGATAACTCCCAGAGACAAGTTCCTTAATCTCGAGTTGTGTTATGGGTATTAAACCTACAAACATCTCAAGAGAAGGTAGTATGGTGTATAAAGAATTGTTAAAGCTGTAGCTAAAAAGATATTTAGCATGGGTTATGAATAAATCAGCCTTCAAATAAGTATTTCAGATATACAGAGATTAACCAATGAAGATGTCTGATACAGAGGGAAGTTTCGCCTTAACCAGTAGGTCCTTTAGATTTTTGTTTCTCTTGTATGCTATAATGGGT
>JARFOD010135689.1:0-13461 GCA_031763545.1 Mopalia muscosa
TACTGGTTGGCCTGCTATTTTTTGTAAGGGGAGGAAAAAGTTGCAGTCCATTCTTAGTTTTCCATTTCGAGCCCTGAGTACATGTTTTATGTAAGCTTATTGAACATGCTGATGACTATTTAAAGAAGAGCATAAAGTGTTTTTAAGTCAGGAGAGAGGCCATACAGACTCAATATTACTTGTGATTCAGAGGTAGGCTTGAATTAAAGTCTTCCGGTGGCAAAACTTTGTATATGTATTTCCAATTCAATGAGATACCTCCCCCCCCATGTTTAGTGATTATTTGAGTTCAGACTATGTATTAGGATGAATAGCAGATGCCCACTTATAAACAGAGAGGACTGACTACATAGCTAATCACAGATCTATAAAGCTTGCTTGAAATTCAGTACCTTTTGTCCAGTAAATGCTGATAGCATGTCTGTCACGTGACGGTACCTGCATGGCTCAAGCAGGCAACAGTTAGTAAATCTGTGCAGACAATAACATCACTTAGTGAATACTTGCAATATATCCAGCTCTAAATAATGTCTTACCTTCCCCATTTTCTTTTGGCCAAGTTATATATCAGGTTACCAATGTCATAACGTGAGGGCTCATCAGTCAGGAAGGAACCTAGTGCAGTCCCTTCGACAAATCCTTCTAGGCAGCCAGCGGCCTCAAAATCGGGTCCATAGTAGCACAATGAATAGGGCTAATTCCTCCGTCTTAACCTTATGTCCCGCCTATCTAAACCCATGGTGAAAGTTGACAATTGATAGGCCGCTATGGCCGGCCTAAAAAAAAACTATTTCTGATTTTTTTCAGATTTTTTCTAGATACACTGAAACCATTGATTAGTATTTTACCTCCTTGCAATATCTCTTTTTTGACGGTTTTCAATCTTATTATTGCAAAGGGAGATAACTTATACGTGTCAACTCTGGCGAGAAATTCAAATAAAACTTTATCTAAACGTCAGTAAAGAAAAAGGAGTTCGATTATTGTGATTTTTCTATCCAAAAAAAAATCAGAGAAAAATCGGATATATGTTTTGAGAGGCGGGCCATGGCGGCGGATCAATTTCCAATCTCCACCATGGGTTGAGATAGGTGGGACGTAGGGCTAAGACGGAGGAATTAGCCCTATTCATTGTGCTAGGACGTCTAGGGCTTATTCATTGTGCTAGCCTATACGGTACGATATCAAAGTTCTGTGATTGTATAACGGCCAAAGGAAGGAACGGTCTCGAACTTACTTGTATACTCTTGAGTTATTTATCGTGTCTGTTGTGTATCCTAATAGGCCCCTACGTGTGTTCCAAAACAACACTCACATATATAAGAAATTCGGTATGTTTTTTCACATAGGTCGAAAACTCTTCCCGTTTTGAGATTTCCATGGTTTTATTTGGTAAGCTATGAACAAAACTAATATATGGACAAACAGAGCCAAACACATAACCTAGATATAGTATAATTTAACACATTAATGTGATCTCTGTTAACAAATGATCTCGTCAACTGATGCAGATGCATGGTCAACTGCTTGATCATAATGGGATCATAATGGGACTCCGATTTAAACCTATATATATATGCATGGGCACATTGATGTACTCTGTTCAGGGTTGTTGTTCTATTTTTATTTTACACAGATATATGAAATGTACCAATTACAAGGGAAAATCTCAGAAGAAGCCAGACATGTTGGGTCACATGCTGCCTGACTATACACTTAAGTTTGCCATAATATAAATATATAATCAGAAGTCTACTTGATAGACTTCTGATATAATATAATTTATATTGGATATACAAGTCACATCTTTAGTATCTTTTACGTATAATGCTTTCTCCGTATACAGTTAGTATTTAAGTAACGTATATTCAGCTTTTATCTGTGTTGTTTTTATCTTTAGGGGCATGCAGCAGATGCAGTCGACTGTTTTCACAGAAACATAGCAATCTTGCTCATATATTTCCATCGTGTGATCCGTCGTAGCATATGAGAGTTCATGACGTGCTGAATGCTCTGTGTTTCTGTGTGTTCATTTGGCGGATCTATATAGTGACAATTTAAAGAGAGTTATCTTTGGTGGGGTTTAGCAGATATAGTCGTCGTTCGTGGAATAATCCAACATGGCATCTTATTCAGGCAAAATTCAAACAGGTATATATCCCTAAATATTGTTGATTGACTTCTAGAAATTGTTTTCATATAACTTGTTTATGTTAATGGTGTTTCTATTAGGACAAACGTTTGTGTGGATGTACTTAATAAATAAGTAAAACACCAATCAAGGCAAATTAAAAACGTGGGTCGATTATAAAGCAGCATCCGCTGATAGACACACTGGCGAGTGAAGGCTATTAATCTCAATCCAAATGCTTCGAACCATTGATTGACTATAAACTGCCCCGAAGAATTTCTCCGTTTAAAACTGCTCTTTTTATAAATGCTCAAGATAACGTATGTGTAAGACGATTGTTCCATCAACAATCGCTCAAGCTAGCGCGGCCACTACTCTGACAATTCCTCTGCAACATATGCACACACAAAGCATAGTAATGCCTACATCGCAAACACATTCGTTGAGAAGTCATTAATTTAAGTGTATCTAAAAAAAGCTGAGAAAAATCTTATAAATGCTATGAGGGGCCGGCGATAGCGGCGGATCAATTTTCAAACTTTACCATCGGTTGAGATAGGCGGTCAGAACACAGGGCTAAAGACGGAGGAATTAGCCCCATACATTGTGCTACATGCACACAAACGTAAATAAAACCGCCTAGGTTTTTTGTTTTGTTTTTTTTTGCTTATTGGACATTCTTTAATGTAGAGAACAATTTTGTTCGCAAAAATGTGGGATATATGTATTTCCCTCGAGAAATAGAGTCTACTAGTCTGCATGCAGCAGGTAACTCTCTTTGATTATATCTGAACAAGACACACAGTATAGTGACCGGCTCAGGGAATCCCTTTGGTGACTTACTGAGACTCCCTGACAACAGATTACCCATGTATGATCCCTGTAAAAAACTAAACAATATCTAATGTGATTTTCAGTTCTTGGTTTGCTGGATCCCTCTGAGCTAGGGATCACATACCCTCACGAGCATATCTCTATGGATTACTCGTTCACTGTTCAACAGGTAGCAGATCCCAGATTCGAGACATTAAAAAACTCCCAATTCAGTCTACAAAATGTCGGATGGATACGACAATACCCGTAAGTATTCAACAAACCCAGTTCTATCTTATCTCCAGGGATGGACGGACGGTGGTGTTGGGTGACCGTCGTTATCTCTCTGCGATATGTGCTCCAGCGAGAACCGCACGTTTCACCATTGTGTGCATGTGGTGGACGATTTCTCCGGCGACGTCTCCGGCGACGTAACGGATTCATAACGCCTGCACGAGATACAGTGTGCGTCCAGTGACAAATGGTGTAGCCTACAGGTGAATCTCCTCGCAGATTTATCAATTTATGGAGTCCGAAATTAACTTCCACAAAGATGCTGCTGCGACATTGCTCCTAAAACCCATCCACATTTCGGCCAGTTGTTAAAAAGTATCAACGGGGGTTAGGGCCTTCATATGAACAAGTACTATTGAATAGCTCCCACATCGACAGTTATGTATCCCAGTTTTGTTCATTCAGATGCGCATTGTTACCACTTTAGCAGGAGATTTATTTCTACATTGATTCTGCTTGTTTTTTCTTTTCGCAGCTGTAGTGTAATAAATTATATATATATATGTGCTAATTTATACTCCGATCACTAAGCATTATACATTGGTTGATGGTAATTTAGTAAAGACATATTGAACACAAGTATAGGACATTTCATATACATTGTATAGGATATGGCATCAGCGTAAAGAACCTATCGCCAGCGCAGTATATGACACATCGTAAACATGACGTATGGCACGTTGTAAGAATGACGTATGACATCATAAGCATGGCGTATGGCACACCGTAAGCGTGTCGTATCATCATGAGCATGACGTGTGGCACATCGCAAGCATGACGTATGACACATCGTAAGCATGACGTATGACATATCGTAAGCATGACGTATGACACATCGCGAGCATGACGTATGACACATCGATTGCAAGCATGACGTATGACATATCGTAAGCAGGGCGTATGACACATCGTAAGCAGGACGTCATTCTAAAATATAATCAATTCTACTTCCTATGTCGAGACATTGACTCTAAGATACACCCGGTCCATCTTGTTTTGCACTTCTTTTTTTTGCTGGGCTGTGGCTGATAGGTCGCCCCAAATATTGGAGGAAATTAATGCGCGATGGTCTGGCACTGCATACGAGAGTTGTCTTAGTCTCGTCCACTATATAGAAACTCTCGCGAGAATACGATTGAAGGGTGTGCTGCCCCTGTAACCAAGGAAACAATCAAAACCGAAAGAGCGGTGAAAGATCGACTTTCATTGGCTGGTTTTATCGAGCGTGTCCGGTAGCCACACCTAACAAAATGTTCTATTTGCACCAGCGTATAGGGTCAGTATATGGGCTATACTGTAAGCTGATCGCTGGTTATAGGAGATGATTACATTAAAATTATATATATTCAGAAAGGGGAGGACTTTAAGATTGTAAATAGTATGTCATATTATGATTCATTTTATTTAATAATGGCAATAATAAAGAAAAACGTCAAATAATTTGTTAAAATGGACCCTTGTTTATAACTCCTATTTTTCTCAGATGGTTTGAGATTTTGTTCCCAAACTTGCATGTCTTTGTAGACAAGTATTTAAACTAAAAAACCGTCATAGGGTTTTGCCAAATTCAAGTTAGTTTTTGAACAATATGTAAATGATAGAACTCCGGATTGTTTTAAGATTACTCTAATAAATTTAATAAACATGTTTTTTTTTTATTTGAATGAAAAGCCGAAATAGAGTTTTATCTATTGCATTAATTTTGTTAACACATACATTTTTTTAAATATCTTTAAATGGCAGTTTTAACTCTGAAATTTGAGTGACATTGGATTTCATTCACATCTTTGTTATAATGACTACAAGGAGCATAGGTAGTCTGTATAAATGTGTATTTAACACCCACAATCATTTGTTCTCCATGTCTACTGTTCGGTTCAAATATACATCCCAAACGGTCATGCAATTGATCTGTTGGCCTCTCGCTAATTGGTTTGTGGTAATAATCAGAAGGTAGTCAATTAAGGTGAGGTAATCTCGTTAATCCCTTCCCCCGTCGATATTCTTAATCTTTGAAGCACGCATTTTACAATTTAAATCTAAAAAAACGTTCTAAAATATTTAATTTTTTGGTCAAACTTTTTGTATTATTAAGATTATGAAAAGAATATTTCAGAAAGGCAACAAAAAAAAAAACTAATTTTAGCCCTGACTAGCGGTAGAGTCCTTAAGCTTCTATTTTGTAAGAGGATCAGAGTTGGTTTAATTATTTGTCTAAGAAAAATACGATTATTCCACTACAATGTCATGTTGAAAAGCAAAGAAATTAAAACCAGATCTCAAAAACGCTCCTCGTGTTTTGTTTGTCGCTATATAATTATATTTAGTAACATCAATATCAATGTAGCGACAAACAAAACACAGGGGAGAGTTTTTGAGATCGGATTTTAATTAGATTGTTTACAATTGGCGCCCAGGCACACCGACAATTTGTGTACAACCTGGGATTATACATATATATTGTAATCTAAGATACAACATAAAAAAACAAAAAACCCCATGCAATCACACACATCTAACTTACCCCAAGTTCATGCATGCTGTCGGCCACTATAGTAGTCAATTATTAGCAACCAAGAAAATGCTATGAATAAAATATGTGTTCTTGTACAAAAAAAAAAACAATTTTAGTTTTATTTGTTTGTTTCTTTGATTGGAGTTTAACGTCGTACTCCAGGGTATTTCACTTATATGACGACGTGTCAGCCCAATGAGTGAAATAAACTACCCTAGACACCACCGACAACAAACAAAGACTAGGGGGAGGGTGGCATATAGCAGGCGTATATATATATGGCGAATCATTCCATTTTATAACTCATCTTCATCATCGACCTAACGTTGGTCTTCTGATTTCCATGTAGGCCGCCAGATATAAGTATACATCCGAATGGGCCAATAATTATCTTTTATGTGAACTGAACTTTAACTGACCACCGGTGTGACCCTGTTGGCCTATGTATTATTTAGGCCTGGAAGAGATGACCATGTATGGCACATTGGTAACACACAAAGACAAGACAGAACAATCCTAGGACAAAAGATGACCAAGAGGTCTATACTTAATTTATTGAGGCAAGAACACAAGGGTTTTAATCAACTGTAGGTACACCCCGCTGGATCTTTAATATTTGGAATTTACAGTCAGTTCAGGCAAATGATAGGATTCTTAATTCATATAACGTTAATATATAGAAATTATCTCCCCTGTAACCAAACCACCTGCGACACATTAAGGATGAAGATACATGTTAACATTTAGAATAGTCATTTTCTTACCGTCAATTCGTCTGTACACAACTTCTCGAGACGAGGTGTGTATGGACCTGAACATTTATCTTGTTTTTGGTTACAAAACTTATATTTTAGTTTCCAATCAATAATAGTCTCTTTCACTTAAATATTTCCCAATCCCATTATTTTTGGCATGTAATATATATACTAAAGGCAACCCGGCCAGGACGTATACGCGACACTTTTCCCCCAACAGCATAGTGTTAAAACGGCAAGTTTAATTGGTGTGCATTTTGAAGACATCTGTTTTCAATAGAGGTGAACTGACGGGAAGTTCTACTAATGAATGGATCTTTGCCGTGAATGCTTTAATACTGAAATGAAGCAGACTAATGTGACTTTTAAGCAAACAGGAAGCGCCATTAGTAATCCATCTGGATATATGTGTGTCTTTGATTGGGGTTCGACGCCGTACTTAGTTATTTCACTCCCATTACGCCATGTCAACTGAATGGGTGAAGGAAATCACGCTTGACGTCACTGGCAACAAAGACAAGACAGAATAGAGGAAATTCTGTTGGAAAATGTATCTTTCTCTGAGTTAATAATACTGCAACCCTTATTTTGTCATTTAGCTAACGAAACTTGAAACTGATTACGAGTATTCTTTAAACAATGTTTACAAAATGAGAAATACTCTTTCCGTTGCTTTATCATTGTAGGAACACGAAGTTTGCAAAAAAATAAAGGTTCCACGCGAACTGAAGGACACGCTGTAAAGCTAAATTGTCTTTTGTATGGACGCTGCAAAACCTAGACTTGCTAACCGTAATTTGTGAGTGGAACATGTAGCAAGCAATCAGAGTGTTTGACAAATTCAGACTGGACGAGATTTCGTGGAGAAAGATTGGATATTGTGCTGACCAATGGAATACAAGGAAACACAAAGCGTACCAGCAACCCATTTTTTCCCCGGATCTCATCGTAACAGTAGGCTTACCAGTGAAGCTTTAATACGTCCCCTTTTTGGGGCGTTTGGTAAACAAAGACAAACAGGGGCGCAAGACAAGCAAACACATTTGAGAAAGACAAATCTGCTTCCTGTTGACACTTTTCCCAAATTTGAACATGAAGTCAGTTATGCTTCAGCCTGACCTCATTTTACAGCGGATAAAATTTAATAGCACTTCGAGCAACCGAGCCCAGGGGCCGGCTGTTTAAAGCACTATTACATTTATTCCACTCATACATATCAACAGGTATTTTTATTATCCACTATTAGCAGTTTCGAGCAACTGGCCCCAGGTAACATAGATCAATACCACCGTTTTTACTTATTCTAAGAAAAGGTTTTTAAGTTTAGTTTGATAAAACCTGCGGACACCTATCATTTTGTATGATGTATTTGTAAGTCTTGATTTGTGGAAGTTAAAACAAAGCTGGTGCAAGTTAGAACAAAGCTGGTCTGTATAATGGGCCAGTTCAATATTTGATTTGTGGTTTACAATCTCCGTAAATGTTCCATTTTGTGCTTATTGTAAACCTGTGAGCAGTGCATTCGAAATGTTCAACAGTCGAAAGCGTATTTCGCAGGCCAGGGCCCAACAAACGTACAGTACAGGTGGAATGTAAACTGGGTTAGGAGGACAGCCTTTCTGAAACGGATCCAATCATTCTTTCGCCAAGACAGACGGGTAATGACGGGTCATTCAGTGGAGAATACATGTCATCAGCAAACTTGTTTGTTGTTTCCCACTCCATTGGATTTAATTCTCATTAGATTTTTTTTCTGATAAATTTGGATTTCGTTGATGCTAAATGAATTGCGTGATGATTCTCTGCACACAACCCACTTTTTCAAGGAAACAGTAAAATAGCAAGTTTCTCCATTATACAAGCGAGTAATTTACCAAGGCCAATTTACCAAGGCCATACAGTTCTGGCTCAACCCAAGTGCTATCCATAGGACAACAGAAAACCACTCATAGAAGAATAAAAAAACTTGTCAAAAATCTATTTCAATTTTTGTTGTATTTTTTATGATATTATTTGACATTTTTTTCATAACATTTAAGAATTGTCATAGAAATGGTATATGAGAATATGAGAAAATGAGAAATCTATATACAGAGATGTGTACATATTATGATACATTCGAAGAAAACACATTGCCAGAATCTCCCAGGCTTGACTTGAAGGCAGTTACTATATAAAATCTTAATTATTAGACAAACATTGGCTAAGCTTGATGGCCTTTAAAAATGTTGGTTAAAAAAATGGACAAAACTTGAAAATTTAATTGAATCAAATCTTTAGAGGTACAACTTACATATATTTACAATTAGATGATCTCTTCGAGAAACTGGCTCATAGGCAAGCTATACTTGGAAATGAACAAGTTTGAATTTATATCAAATCTTTGATCAAATGATCCATAGGATTTTGTAAGGTACAAATATAGGATATATGAACTCATTTAACAACTTAATCCAGTCCTATTATCTCAGAATCCTGTAGGACAAAGCACCAGTAAGATCTACCTCCAAATACCTGAAATGCATTGCTATATCAGATAAATATTTTATTGCAGTTAACACTTGGCCATCCACATATATATTCACCAATGAAAGGGTGTTTATTTCAGTATTTGACACAACCAGATATTTTGCTAACTCAATTCGCTTCAGGCTGCCATTTATCCGTCAATCACATAGTTAGGATGTACGACAAGGAAGGGGTCATCCTCTCTAATTAATGTTTCTTCATCAACTTTAGAACGGGCTTTTAATCCAGTTTGCTTCAACTCGATTATCACATGATCCTGTCAACAAAATATTAATATTGTAACAGTATTCTAATATTTTAATTCAATGGATTTAGTGATATATATTTATTATAAATCAAAGCCGTCTTTATTATAACCTCTGCTAAAGCAAAATGTCAGGTAACAATAATACAATGAAATAGTTATTTACCTGTCCCTATATTGTGATTAACTTTTATTTTTTTTTTAGGATATAGTGCTCATACCACTTTAGTTTCACTTTCACATGAGAAGTCCATGGTGCTTAAAGATGAGTTCAATATGGCCACAAATAACCTTTGTAAACTACAAGGGCAACCAAGAAGATGGAGTGATCATATGACCTGTTAATAAGTCAACAGAGCCTCTAATATAAGGCCACTCAACTTGTAATACTCTTCATACAATCCGAATGTCCTGCCTTTCTGTAAATTTGTGGTTTCCTACTTACATGATGAATGAGACGATCAATGACTTTTTCTATGAGAGTTTTCCGTTCGATTAACTCAGCTTCTGTTTCAATATCCCCTTCAAGCTCATTTAGGTACCAGCTAACCATTTCACTACGCCGCATTCCGCTGGCATCTGAAACAGTTCAGAGCAACCATATATTAACTACTTACATATTGTTTGGATATGTAAAGTATTTGCTCCTAATAATTCATGGAAACAAAAGCCAAAACTGGCAAACAAACAAAAAATTGTGTACCAAGATTACACATATTTACACCCAATTTATTGTTTTTCTAAATGAAAATAGAAACTTAGCAAGACTGCTCAAAACTCAAAGAAGAAGGGACATTCTCATAAAATCTATAAAGATTTTCAGAGCAATGAACTTAAGCGTCAGCAAAACAAGTGTTGAAAACTGATATTTACTTTGTAACTTTGCAAAAAATAGTTAAATGTTATCAATATGGCCATAAGTTGAACTGTGAAATACTCGGTTGGTTACTTGTCAAGAGGAAACTTTGTTCAAATGAGTTTCACCTTCAAGGTAAACTGATGATGAGTTGCACCTGCAAGGTAAACTGATTCAGTTAGATGATCAGACCAACTAGGGGAAACCAATAGTCCCTTATTGTAATAAGGGTAGGTAACTGATATATAAAGTGACAAGAGTTGTGGATATTTATATTGAATCATACCTTCCGGTTCTTCCTCCCTTTTCCTCATATGTAACACCATCAAATTCGCCATGTTTCTATATTCCTCATATGATAATTTCAGTCCCTTCTTAGATTGACCGACTGATTCTTTCTCTGGGGATTTAACACTATCCGGAACCACGTTCTCCTGGTCAACTATAATTAGTAAAATCACACATTAATTGTTATGGCCACATCTTTCTGCTTAAATACAGGTCTTGTTACACATCCAAATATTACAACAAATTATTGTTGTTATTTTATTCTCCATACCATAAAACAACAACATGTCATAACCTGGGCCAACTGATGATTGATTCAAACCATGATATGTTTGGGTTTTTTTTGTTTGGCAGGGGTTTAACGCAAGGTTATAAATAAAACTCTGGATGGTGTCAGCCCAGTGGGTTAGGGTAACCAACCTTGACACTACTGTCAAGAAACAAGGACACGACAGGAAAAATACCGGACAAGCACAGGATGCAATACAAAGACATCACAAACAGATGGGCTTCATTTATGCCCATTAGTCCTTACAGCACCCTGCGCCTTTATCTGTTTGTTTGTTTGTTTGATTGGGGTTTGATTATTTCACTTATATGATGACACACACAAACACAGAACATCACAAACAAATCTGCTTCCAATTAACCTTTAGCTCTGCGAACACCAGGGTAACAGAAAGCAACCTCTTTTCTCGCCTCTTACGATCGACCGAGGAAGCCGAGTATTCTGCAGGGCCATGGCCCACCCGCTACCCCACAGGGCCATCAAATTGACGTCACGACACAAAAGAGATTCATTGTCACGTAACGTCATCTAACAGACCGTTAAATTTCAGGAACTTTGAGCTATATGTAATTTGTCTCACGACGACCGCGCACTTTTCGGTAATTTACTTTTAATCGTTACACAAAATGGTCCGGACATAGGACACAGCGCTTTATGCGAAAACCGTGGAGGTAAGAGGGCGACAGTTTAAATCAAATAACATTGACAGAGCCTAAAGGCACTGCTACGACCGAAAGCTATTGGTGCGCTTAGTATTTACTATACATATAAAAATACACGTAGAACTTTTCCATGGCGGATAACTGCGAAGAACGATCGGTATCCCTCGTGTCTCTCTTCGGTGGGACGAAGATTGGCCTTGTTAATCACGTGTTTGTACCATGGAGACACCTATGTTGTTGTTGTACCGTTATCCCCAAAATAGTGACAATCGTCACACAGTTAACTTCCAATGATTCCAGTTAACCGAGAAAGAAAACCTTAAAGAATAAGTGAAGGCTATTAGGGGGAGATAAACGGCAAACAAAGTCCGACCTTGTCATACCGTATCATTCAGTCAATTTAAACATTCGTCTTCTATCGCAGAAAACGAAGTAGTCCCAAGTCGACTGGAGTGGAGTTAGGTAACATATACTTGGGGATACTCTTCTCATGTAGCAGAATAACCGATACGCATGAATGCATGGTATATACATGGTAAATGGTACATGGTACACGGATATATAGTATGCTAGCATGCGACAAGATAGTTTCTTTTGTTTAGGAGTAACGTCTTGCCCAAGGGTATTTCATTGCTAAATTACGGTGGAAACCCGGGAGGTAACCTCGTGTAAACCACCCCAGTGATTGTTGGAACCACATCGTGTGATTCGCTGATATGTCTGATGGTCGATAGACGGTCTCGATCCTGTGAACGGTTAATCGAAGTTTCTTTAGTAAGGACACACGCTACCACGGCTGCGGGTCATCATGCACCAAGAATACACTCGATTGGATAGCGTAATGTAGTTACGAGCCAAAGGATGGTCAAAGGATCAGGTCGAAATGCGTACCGTATGTAGTAAATTATGGATTATTCGAAGCATTTTCGTCGAGTTAACAGACACATTACTTTGTCTCTCCGGAAACCCTGATATTTTTGTGAGCACAATTTACCCATCGCGGAATTAGTTATGTTGTACGCGAGTGCGATTCTATTATCGCGTGGTCGTCTATTCGTATGCGGGTTTTAAGGTTAATAGCGACCACAGCTGACTTACCTGAGATGCCTGTTTTTTTTTTCTCCAGAATGTCATATTAAAATGCTCGACTGTAATTCTTCATCAATTTCAATTAAAGTCAAAAAATTAATTATATTGATATAAATTCATCATATAGTCAGCCATGCAAAAAGGGGAGTTTTAGGGAAAAAAGTTTATTTATGTTTTTCACACGTTATGATACGTTACTATAGTATCTGCGTAGACAAATGGCTTATAATTTAAAGGAACTCCTCAATAAAACGCAATGATTTGTATGATTCGTCAGAATATAAATGTCTCTGAAAGATGCAAGAAACCCAATTGTGATTCTATTAACGGATCACGTTCTAAAATGATTTAAAGGCAATTTCAATGTCCAGCGCAATATGCGAGTTCAAAACACCCAAAACGAATTTAATATTTTAAACGCTTTTTGTGTCTTTAAAGAAATCGAATATTACTAGCATTTTCTTTATTTTGGCAAAATAATTTCTTTATTTAAACAGATTCTGGTTTATAAAAAAATTGCATACTGAAACCCGTCCGGGAATCGACACCACGGCCCTTGGAGTGTGGCACCGAATCTCAAGCATGTAACTTCGGCCTCTTAGGCCGAGGCCACACTACGAGCTTTGAGCCGCGCCGTAGCCAAGCCGTAGCCGCGCAGCGGAAAACTTTACATGAATTTAGATTGAGGCGGCCACACTGTGAGCAGTAGCCTAGCGCTTGGCGCTAGCAGCAAGCGAGCATCCAGCGTCGGTTGACTTCCCCATATTTATCGCCGCTCGAAGCGCGAGCTGCAGTTTTCAGAGCTATTTTTTGAAAAGACTCAATGCATGACCCACCAATCTTCCATTGCTTAAATATGATAGTCATTCGGGAAATAATCTCACAGCGACCGTTTACTTCCTCCATCATGGACGTGGAAAAGACAAATGAATTTATTGCTCTGGTGCAAGATCGACCCCCAACTCTGACAGAAAGAGACCCGGGAGTTCATGATTA
>JARFOD010135700.1:0-13457 GCA_031763545.1 Mopalia muscosa
CGGCAAATTTTTTTTTTGCACTAAATAAAACATACCACAAACGAATATAGCCATAAAGTATTGGAGTGTGTCCAATTTTGTTAGTTTGTGAACATTTTTCAATGCAATGTGCTTTTTGCAAACTTTGGAAGACTGACTGACCATTTTTTTGTGATATTTTATTTATTCTCCATTGGAAAACGGTTGTCACAGGACTCAATCATATAGGCCTAGGCAGCTGTGTTGCAAAGTTCATTAGTTCCCTACGAATTTCATAATTTACTACAATACCAAAAAATCACAGAAAGTTTTTAAAATTATCTAGTTGCACAAGAATCTTGCAAACAAACAAAAACATCTCAAATCAACTCTAAACAAGGGACGGATGATTTTTTGGAAATTTAAAAAACAATATATTTTGTTCATTACACATCACGTCAATCATAAAAACAGAACAAACAGAAAAATGACGTTACAATGAAATTAACAACTACAACAAAAATCTACAAGTAATTCTGTCATGGGACATGTACATATTTATTTTACCTGTCCCATGTGACAGGTAAAAGTTTCAAAGCATTTCGATTTTCGACCCCTGATCTCCTATTGAAATGTGTCAAGGCAAGCACCTACAGTTTTGTGGGTGGCCAAACAAGATCAGTGATTTGTCTTTGCGTCACAAGTCAAAGGTTAACTGCATGCAAATTTAATTAGGTCATATTCAGGCCTGTGCTGTTGGGGAGAACCGGGGTCTTCCCATGGTTATGCAAATTATAATTTTGAGGTTTCCCTAACTGTTTTCACAATGTTCATCTAAATTTTGATACTAATTTGGACAAAGAGATAATCAATGAAAGTAGTATTTTAAAGCAATTTTTCACCATTTTCACGCATTTACGTATTTAAAAAAACATGAAACCAGCGGCAGTTGGTCTGCCATGTTGACAACAACATTTTTTTTTTTCAAAACTCTCGCAACTTTTGTTCTGATGTGCTGGTCCTAGTACAGTTTATAAGTTAATACTCATCTGGCTCGGTACTAAAGGGCTATAGTTACATTTTTATATAAGTAAAAATTGTCAAATTAAGTATATAAATTTCAAGTGCATTAAAGTATATTCAGGTATATTGGAAATTGAAGCCTAAAATATACACCTTGACATACAAATAACACACTTTAATTTTTAGTTAAAATTAATCGCTTTTTAACTATAGCAACATTTCTTTCACAGAGAAGCAGATGGAGTTCCTAGTACAGCTATCAGGGAAATCAGTTTATTAAGAGAACTGGAACATCCAAATATTGTCAAGTAAGGTTTAATACAAAGTCTTTTATGTGTTGTGAACTTGGAACTTTAATATAGCTTATAATAATAGATGGGATTGCATTTCACCAAATTCCATAAAAAAAGAGTGAAATTATAAACAGCATAGCTGGTACTGCACGTAAGTTAAATTTTCCCAGCAAATTTGGCTGCCATTTAAAAAAATTATTCATAAACATTCCTTGAAAATAAGTTGATTTATTTTCTTAAAAGAAAACTCGGACGTTGTTGGAGGGAGCCTCATGTCGCCTTGGTGCTCTCAGAGCTAAAGGGGAACAGGAAGCTGATCTGTTTGTGGTGTCTGTATTACGTCCTGTTATTGTCCTGATTTTGTTCTGTCTTGTCTTTGTTTGTTGCAAGTCGTGTCAAGGGTGATTTCTTTCACCCATTGGGCTGGTATGTAGTCATATAAGTGAAATACCCTTGAGTTCGACGTTAAACCCCAATCAAACAAACAAATAAAAGTAATGTCTTAATCTTCATTCACTCCTACCATATTTTAAACAAACAAAACCAACAAAGATGTTTTGTCCCGCATGTAGCAAATTTGGAAAGAACAGTTTAGTCAACAAATTTGTAACTAGTTGCGATTATTAAAATTATAAAATGTCTATGCCATGAAGCAAACAGTGTACAAACATGAATCTGGAGACCTATTATCCAAGCACTCATAAACAAGAGAGGCCACAAGGATGAGCAGGGTGGTTTCCTTTACCCATTGGGCTGGCTTGCTGTCATATGAATAAAATAATTTTAAATATGTTGCTGAACTCTAAACAAACCACATTAGAATAATGATGTTTTAGAAAAATGCAAGATAGATGAATCTAGTATGATGTGCCATATTATTGTATTAATTTGCTGTTTATTAACATTAAACATGTTTCATTATGAACACAGGTTACAGGATGTGGTTCATAGTGAGAAGAAACTATACTTGGTGTTTGAGTTTCTTAATCAGGATCTTAAGAAATATATGGACAATTCTCCACCGTCTGGCATAGCTCCAGCTCTGGTTAAGGTAAGCAAATTTTCACTACCTTCAAATTTAAATTTTGAATGGAACAAAAGAGGATATTTTAAATTTGGGAGATGGCTGTATAGCTTTAAAGAAGGTATCCTGAGATATACAGAAAACAGTATGTATACTTTGACAAAAGTTTTCTTTCTTTTAATTAAAAAATGTAGAACCTTGAGCAATCATTTAAGAGATTGATTAAAGTTGTTTTAGTAAAGTACCCGTGCTTTAAAACAAAGTAAACTTTTAAATTATTTAAAATGGAATACAATTATGTAATAGGTGCTCTTGACATCTCATGTTGATCTGTTGTATCTAAATTGTTAAAAAAAACATTCCCACACGAAGAGCCCTATGTGTTATAAATTTAATTGAAATCTCTTTTTTAATCAAAAAGCACAACATAATTTTATAAGGACAGTGATTAACATGTTGCTGTCCTATGTTATATCTATTTTATTCAAATACAAATAGCTTTTATCAATATTCAATGTTGAAACAACTCAACAACACTGGTGCATTGTTTTCTAAATGAAAAAATGGATAAAAATTGAATTTCAATAAAATTTTGAATTGTTGTGGCTTATGTGTGTGTTTTATTGAATACAGCCCCCTGAAAACAACGTTTATCAATCCCTTACCTCCCTTTATCTGAATTCATCACTGATATGCGCAAAATCATCATGATAACTTATTATCACTCCACCACATATGATCATGATGCATTGATTGTGTTGTCTCCATGTTTTCTGTCATGCTGTTCAGTCCCTTTTAATACCCCTGTCCTTTGAGGGGATATATTATGGTATGGGGTTGTGTCTGTCTGCCTGCCTGCCCATCAACTTGTACACAAGACTGTATTGTGTAATGTATAGTATTCAGGCCTTGTGCTGAAATTTTTTCTGGCATAACCTCAAAATCAGTTCTCGAAAATTTTTGTGAGATTACCTAACATTTGTATTTTCCCTTGGTTTGCTGATTTTTCAAATACATAAATGTGCCTTGGTAAAAAAAATAGAGCAAAATCGCTTAAAAATACTCTAACCCCCTATAGAGTGTTTTAACGTTTGGCCGTTTTAATTCTAAACTACTGTGACTTTTGCAACACATGTCTATATATTCTGAAACGTCTTTTTCTGCAAAACAATAATAAGTAAATTATTTTTTTTTGTAAAACTTACAGAAAAAAATATTTGGCATAAAAAGTACATTTTTACTACCTCTCTTTCAAATTGCTACTTCTTTTACACTATTTACGTTAACTGTTCAATTTTATATCAACGTATAATACATTATGTGAACCAAAAAACTGTCATTCATTTTATTCCTGTATGACTTAGCTTTCTTTCAATATTGGGTTTAAGGTCAAAATTAAAAAAAAAATAGTGTCTAAATAGCGAAATTTTAACTTCTTATAACTTTATCTAAGAAACGAAAAAAAAAAAAAAATCAAAAATCTGAAAGACTTTTTTTAGATTTATCTATTAAGATGAAATGTGCAAAAAAATCAGTTCTGTAGGTATAAAAACAACTAAGAAGTAGTCATTTTCCCAAGTATGGTACACCTATCTATGCGCAATTCTTTGAAGTAATTCAATAAAGTGTTTTCACAATTTGTTTATTATATCGAATTGAGTTATTCTGTTATGTTTCGCAAATAATTATGCATAGATATTGTGAAATATACCAGTTTTTCTGTAAACTTGACAAGAGCTGACCGTGTCTAATGTTGGTTGAATTCCAGTCAAGCTGTGACCAATCTCTGAACAGGCTAACACCAATTAACCACATGCGGCGTCAGTGACTAAGTGCTCAATATACAATAGGCGAAAACCGTTGATACGCATTTACAAGAGTTGAGCGCGTCAAATGTTAATTGAATTCCATTAAAGTTGTGACCAATCTCTTGGGTGTTATATGTTTATAGTGTAATTAATGCAACTTCTCCGAGTTTAAACTCATACGCTTGGCATCTGAAGATAGTTTTTTTTTTATCACAGGCTGTATAGCTGGTTAGACTAATGTCCATGACTAATAGCAAATCATACTGTACTTGTTATACATTTTCTGCTTAGTATTTAACAACGTCACACAAGGAGATATCATGGTTTTGAAATTAAATGACACCGTGTTGTTAAATCGAAATGTAAGAAAGTTGACTCGATAATAAGATTAAATCCAATACTCGACTCAGAGGGGTTATCTAAAACACCAGATATGTCATCGTGAGGTTTAGATTAGCTTTTGTCTGTTTAATCTTTGGGCATGTGTAAGATAGTAAACTCGAGATTAGAAGCTATTCTGACACTCGTCTCAGAGTTGCTATGTAAAACACCGGTCGACTCATTAGTTTTGATAATTGTTTTCGACATGCATTGTATGTTTAATGAACGTTTGGAAATGGCTAATAAAGTCACATTCATTACTTCACTTCGTAACCATCACCGTCTATCGGTTTCAAGTAGGCCGGGCTTTGGTTAGCGTAAATAGGAGGTATAAATCTTAATCTTTAATAAGACTCTACTGCTAGACAGGGATACAATTTTGACTTTTCTTTTTGCCTTTCTGAAATGTTCTTTTCATAACCTTGATAATGCAAACAGTTTGACCAGAAAATTAAGATTTTTAGAATGTGTTTTTAGATTTAAACAGTAAAATGCGTGCTTCAAAGATTATGTATATTGAAGACTACCTGCTGAATATTACCTCAAACCAATTTCCAGAAACGCAACATCACAAACAAAATTTAAAACATGAATTCTTCCAAAAATTTGGGTGATTGAGACATGACAACATGATCATGTTATAATGTAAATGTCCGATAATCGAATTGCAGCACCTGGTAGTGGCTGTTCATCACACGTGACTTTTGGGTCAGTATTTGTGTAACGCTGCACGAAGAAGGCGTCGAGAAAAACTCAGGGCAGTCGCACGTGCGAATCATGCCTAACCATTAAGCGAATTTAATGAGTATAAAAGACACTTAGCCGTTCAATTGAATTCAGTTGTTAAATTGTTTCTCAAACCTGCTACTATATGCCAAGACTAGACGCAGCTACCCGGAACGTCGTCATTGCTCGTCTCCTGGCAGTTCACATAATCAGTCGCTTACGCGCCAGACGTCCTTACTTTGGCGTAGTACTGAGACAACATCATCGACGTGCTATGGTCCGATGGTGCAACAGATTAAGGGACTGGAACCTGCGAAACTGGAAGCGAGTCTGGTTTAGCGATGATTCCATATTCAAGCTGCTGAGAAGAGATGGTCGTACACTGTCTACAGGCGCCGGAATGGGAGGTTCGCAAGGAACTGCGTCTTTGAGGTCGACAATTTCGGCGGAGGAAGTGTGATGATGTTGGGTGCCATATCCTGCGCCCGAAAAACTCAACTGGTGCACATCTCTGGCAACCTTAACGCCGCTCGATACAGAGATGAGGTTTTAACACCACACAAGCTGCCCATAATGGACCTCCGTAGATAAGTTTTTCAGCACGACAACGCTCAGCCGCACACAGGTCGTGCTACTGTTGAGTTTTTAAATAACCAGAACGTAACAGTGTTGCCCTGGCCGTCCCAATCAACAAATTTGAACCCAATAGAACATTTGTGAGATGATTTGGGTAGACGCGTGAGCAGTCGATATCCAGCTCCGCAAAATCTGCAAGAACTGCAGCAGGCTCTTGAGCAAGAATGGAAGAGAATTCCGCAAAACCGTATTCGTCGATTGATCATGTCTATGCCGAGACGGGTCCGTACTGTGTTACAGATTAATGGTGAGCACAACAGATATTGACCTTGCATTGACGTCAACTGAGCTCTGTGGACTTAAATGTGATAAATGTTGATATTTTTATGAACTTTAAAATCTGAACAACCAGTGTGTTTAATTTCAGTGTTATGTGATGCTTTTTTCTGTATTTAAAGTGATGTTGAAAATTCTTATTTGGATAAAACAAAAATTAATTTTGCGGGTTTGTTTTTGGGAGAGTATATTTAGCAAATACTTTTTGAAGGGCAGATTTTTATTTTTTACTTATATTTTTATCAATTGTACAAAAAGCTAAATTGAATTTGGAAAACTCTATGACGGTATTTTAGTTTAAAAACTTGTCTACACAGACATGCAAATTTGAAAAAAAAAAAATCTAAAACCATCTGAGAAAAATAAGTGTTACAAACAAGGGTACATTTGAAAAAAAAAACATTTCACGTTTTTCTTCATTAATGCAATTATAAAATAATATGAATCATAATATGACACTAGATTCAGAATCTTGAAGCCATCCGCTTTCTAAATATATATGATGTTAATATAATCATCCTTTGGAAAAACTATTAAAAGCCACGAAAAGATAAGAGTCGCATTTTTGACTCCTGACTAGCGGTAGAGTCCTTAATCAGTTATTACGACATACAATATTGTTAAACCGCGTCGAACTAACAATTGCCATTTATTAACTCTTAATAGCGACATTGTCGAATGGTTATTACTTTATATCTAACTCGTAATAACGTTAGCAGGCACGAGGCCTACAAAATCAGATCGGAAAAGTTGTATTGTTTGTGGCAATTACGATCTGACGCCAGTCTACAAAATACTCCTGGATTTGGTCAGGTTTTCTGGGGTTCATAATAAATCTCCGGCCAGGTTGCCCATAAGAAAACCTCGATAACATTAGGCTGTTGTAAACACAGAGACTAAGGATGACGGGCAACTGGATAAAAGACATGCGTTTGAATAGGAACAAGTGGTCGGACAACTCATGCGTGGGAAGCAGCTATGTGACTGGTATACATTAACGAATCACTATTCAGTAAGTCTTGCCATCAGATCTTGGGTGCGATAAACAAAACAAGGATAGCTTTTTATATCTGTTTTTTTTTTATCAGATGGCATAGAACATAGGCTACTAACGCGTAATGGCGATAATTACTTATAGATGTGGCACTAATTGTCTTCCGTAATTAGTGAGGTAAATCGTCTTAAATTATCAAATATACAACACCAAACTTCAAATATTCGAAAGGAAACGTTTTTAAAACTATATGCATTGAAATAAAGTAAAACATTTGTACAATCTTTCGATATTAGAGTTTTGCCAAATCTTGAAACACAGACAGTCAAAAGACACCAGCTATAGTAATAATAAAAATAATAAAATTGTTTTATTGATGCATAAAATTCTGAATAAAAAGTAAACAAGGAGCAGAAAATATACTATTAAACAAATGACAGTAGGTACTTTGAGATACTTTATGGAGTAAATGTGAGTGATACATTTGAATTCCCTACAAGGGGTGACGACCTATAGATATCAGCCTATGTTTCACAATTTTAATAATCGTTGTAGGGAAATATTGAAACACTGGCCTAAACAAACATGACATAACTAACATAATTGGCCAGTCTGCTGAATGTCTGGTTCAGTTATGAAAATCTTTAAATTATTTAACAGGTACTGGTATATGATATTTTGTTCTCCGTGCAAAAGTCAATGTTACATGAAAATCTACGAGCGGGCTTATGTAATAACGATATGATGTTAGGAAAGTTTAATGGTCAAAATAGTTGTCTATTTTGTGAACTTGTTGTACTAGTTGTTTTTATGTTGATATTGTGTACCAGTCTATCTTGGCTGTTGCATTACGATAAATTTGGAGAACTATCTAAATTGTGAAATTTGACAAAACATTGGAGTGAACAATATACATCAATACTAGAACAGTATAATACAATGGTAATATACAATGAAATCCATATATTTTGCCATTGAGCCATAGAAAGTAAAATGTTGAGTTGAACTCAGTTCTCATGTAGAATATTTAGTATATATTATATACAAGACATAGTTTGTATGATAAGATACACAATTTCACTTATTATAAAAATGGTTAACATTTAATATTAACCAAATATATACCCACATTCGTGCAGTTTTCTTGTATATCATATATATCAACGCAACCATTTTACTATTAAAAAGGATTCTCTCAATTTTCGCATCGAGTTTGGATCATTGTTTACTTGTTACTTTTTTGGGTATAGCATTACATCAGTTCCATGTATACACATTGTAACGACCAACGGCAAATTATACGAATTTATAAATGACAGTGATCGGTCAGGATGCGCCGGATATTTTAATAAACAAAGTTTCAGTTAATTTACCCAGTTATGCAATTAATCAGTTCTGACACCACCGGTTATACCGGAATTGTTAAGGACCAGTAAGGTTCTAAATCTGGAGATAATTACCTGTAAGATAGGCCTAATGACACGAAAGATAAGTTAAATTAAAACTTATATAACTTTATTCACAAAAACAATGAATTCAATTTGATTGAGAGACGTAAATTTAACGTATAATGTTCCAATTAACGATTCAATCCCACGCCTGCGGGTACTGATGTGCGGGTATTGATGTGCGGCTATGGATGCGGGTAGGTGCCAACTATTTCTAGACGGTAGACTTCAAGTTGTTAGAAAAACGAAAGAGATCCCAGTCATATGTCCGATTAGTGCTGAAGGTATGCTAAAACACATGTTAAAATTCCACTCAACATCGACAGCTTGAAGGAAGGTCTCCAGTCAGAAGAGCCGTTTCCTGGAACAAAAAAAAAAAACCCATAAAAAACAGTGAGAATCTTAATCACTTCAATCAGCCTAAGCCACCTACTTTCCCCGCGGACTACCTTATCAATAGTATCACTTCGATCAGCTTAAACCGCCTACTTTCCACGCGGGCTACCTTATCAATTGGATCACTTCAATCAGCCTAAGCCACCTACTTTCCCCGCGGACTACCTTATCAATTGGATCACTTCAATCAGCCTAAGTCACCTACTTTCCCCGCGGACTACCTCATCAACTGGATCACTTCAATCAGCCTAAGCTACCTACTTTCCCCGCGGACTACCTTATCAGTAGTATCACTTCAATCAGCTTAAACCGCCTACTTTCCACGCGGACTACCTTATCAATTGGATCGCTTCAATCAGCCTAAGCTACCTACTTTCCCCGCGGACTACCTTATCAATTGGATCAGTTCAATCAACCTAAGCCACCTACTTTCCCCGCGGACAAACTTATCAATAGGATCAGTTCAATCAGCCTAAGTCACCTACTTTCCCCGCGGACTACCTTATCAATTAGATCACTTCAATCAGCCTAAGCCACCTACTTTCCCCGCGGACTACCTCATCAATTAGATCACTTCAAGCAGCCTAAACCACCTACTTTCCCCGCGGACTACCTCATCAATTGGATCACTTCAATCAGCCTAGACCACCTACTCCCCGCGGACTACCTTATCAATTAGAATGGAGCAACTGATATCACCCCAGCAATTAAACACGTTAATCGACTTTATTAGCACATCATTTTGAAAAAAAAGATTTTGTAAAGCATTATCCCAAACTACAGGTTTCTTGTGGAAGGCGGCCCCGGCAGATGTTAATCTAAGGTATACTTGAAGCAGTTTGTTATGTTGTTAAGATCAAACGGCTTGATATATCCCGCGAGTAATAAAAATATCTGAATACTTTTATCTGAAATATTTTTTTACCATGAAAACCTATGCCGACTGTAATTTGAAAGACCTGTGCAAAAGATGTAATAAGACATAGTAAATTTGTTGTAAAAAGCCTTATTATAAAGCATATGCAAGCGTATAGAAAACAAAGCATCATGGCCTTAGCTTGTAGAAAAACTGCTGGCCTTAATAAAGTTCAAGTATCGATGGAGGCAAGAAACATTTTCTTTCTCTACATTAAAATATAATCTCTTTGGATTAAGGAAGAAAACTGAGCTAAATATTTCATATAATATCTATGTGAATAATGTTAATGATCTTACCAGTACAACCTGTGTTATCGGTCCACTTGAATTCAGATTGATCACACATACATAATTGTAGTCCCCCAGATTGCTCACAATGTGCGTGTGGTCCACAGACAAGATAACATGAAATGACACCATTATTTGGAGTATTGCCTCTCGGTATGTCGCCGATCTTTGAAATATTCACTTTCGGTATGTCGCCGATGTTTGGAATATTCACTTTCGGTATGTCGCCGATGTTTGGAATATTCACTTTCGGTATGTCACCGATGTTTGGAATATTCACTTTCGGCAAGTCGCCGATGTTTGGAATGTCACCGATGTTTGGAATATTTACTTTCGGTATATTGCCGATGTTTGGAATGTCACCGATGTTTGGAAAACTTCCACCACTTGGAAACCTTCCTCTGCTTGGAAAACTTCCACCACTAGGGAAATTAAACTGCCTTCGCTTCCTGTTTACCTTAGCTGCAAAATAAGAAAATCAACTAATAGATCATTTGTTCAAATTTCAAAAACTGCGTGCATAACCTTCGGTATTGCACCCATGTTTGAACTCTCCAAGGTCGGTATTTCGCTGACGTTTGAACTCTCCATTTTCGGAATGTTTTCGATGTTTGGGACATTAAATTTAGGAATGTTACCTATGTTTTGAACGTTAAATTTCGGAATGCTGTATGTTTTGAACGTTAAATTTCGGAATGTTGCCTTTGTTTTGAACATTAAATTTTGGACTGTTGCCTATGCCTGGAAAGTTAAATTGCGGAATGCTGCTTTTGTGTGGACAACTTTCAGCACTCGGAAAGTTAACCTGCCTTCGCTTCCTGTTTGATTCAGCTGTCAAGAACAAACCAAATATAAATTAAATAAACTCAATAAATAATTGTTTTGATATTTTACGTGTCAACAATCACGATCGTTAATGTCCTATAAATGAACCGTTCCAGACATTGATTTTTTCACGAGTACACCAGTATAGATTAAATGGTGCTTTCAAAGAGGGCAAATTAATCGTAGTACTCTCTAAACCACGGCTAACTTCTCAAACTTCTGTTGGTATTCTGCACACCTCTATTATTTTCCGTGTCACAAAAATAAAAGCGTAATATAGAAACAAACTAAACTAGAGCGATTTCGAATTTGCTTTTCTAGATTTTATAACACTTACCGCAGATATACGATTTATACGGATATAATCTAAAAAAACATCTGGTCACTTTGTATTTAAACAACATAAATTACATTACAATATCTGTAATATATTACATGTTGTGCACGGCGTACACGCCCTAGCCCCAGGGTCATATTTTTCATTCATCTCGGATAACCATTCTAGGAGTCTGTTACTTTTTCTCAACCGGTTTTGGGATGAAGGTCAAGCTATTATTTTTTTCCTTCTTCAGAAAAATATCCATAATTCGCGTTTTTATTCAGAAAGGCACCTCCCCCCCCCCCCCCACGGTTTCGCACAGCACCATTTTCTTTTGTTAAAACAACAGATGTGATCAATATAACATATTTACCTGGCAAAGCATTACTTATAGATACGAACAGAATAATGAGAATGACTTTGCACGCCATGGAATTAAGCATACGAGACATCATGCCCTTATCTGCTGTGGGAATCCGTATGAACCCCTTAAGACCAGTGACAATTTTATATCACAGAACATTGCGCAATATCGCTGTGTACAAACCCATATCGTTGCGAAACTTCTGATGAAGAGCAACTGTGTGAGTCAGTGCAGCATTCGCCGTACTGATGGACGTCACACAATCTATAGAAATTTATATACGTTGACATAGTTCTAGATTCTGGATTTAAAAATAGACATCGATTCTTGCTTACCTTACAATCTGTGTCACTAGAAATCGACGAAGGTTCGCCATACGTCAGTGACGTGCTTGTATTGGCCAGTCCCGGAGAGTAAATAACCGTTTTTATCGGAAGGGCACAATGAATCCATAAAGCACAGTCAACAGAAAGCGTTCTAAGGAAAATTTCGAAACAATGTGGTACTGTTTTAAGTCCAAAAGCTGTTCTACCAAATAAGTTATTTTAGTACGCTCTGAGAAATTAAAAATACAAAAAATTAACTACACAGTTTTTTTTTCTGTTGGCATAATACAATTTGTAAAATGTTTAAAAGTTATTAATATATTTTCGCCAAATTTTACAGCTTTTGTATCCTGAGTACTCAAACTAGAAATAAATACATAAATGGTTTTGGCCTATATTCTTCCTCTCAATGTCAACCCAGGATCAAATAAGACCTTGCGATGACTCGATATAATATCCATTTATCAACCTTTTAAAATTATAACGGGCTTATAGGCTTATGGTCTATGTGCGTAGCAGCAACTATAAGGAAAGTCTGAAACATGCAATAGTCGATTGAATTTCGTAAAGAGAACAACTTATATGACTTATTAATTTTAATTTCAGGAAGTGTCTCATTCCTACAAAAAGAGAGAGAGAAATAAGAACCCGTTTGCACGTCACTTTCTATACATCATTTCCATATTCCGGGAGAGAAGTTAGCAAACGTTTGCACGTCAGGGTACTATATATAGGTCAACTAACTGTCAGTTTACGTCAATTTGAGATCTTTTGTTGACTTGTTATTTTTGTTACTTAAAATAGCTGCAAAGCCCATGTATAGATAGAGAACAGGTCAACTAAAAGTGATAATCTTCAGGTAAATATATAGAGGATTTATGTAGATTAGTAACTAACTAAAGAAGTTTTAGCGAGCAACCAAAGAAATAGCAACAGTGAAGAACATCAATTCACAATCCAATTCAATTTCATTGGCTGTTTTACTACTGATGTTCTCAGGAAGCCTTTTTTACATTAATCTAGCGAGTTAAGTTACAGCTATGGACTGAAATCAAATAGGCTGTCCAAAGTGACTAACTGAAAGTATTCACTGATTTGCCAGTTCAAAAAAATCTTGTTGGCATGGGTGACCTATTTGTAAGTAAAGCGCCGTTACTCTTTTACCAAAAAATGTCAAAATATATAAAATATATTGATCTGCCCCGAACTCAATACTAGAGATAAAAAAGTCAATCACAATAATACCTGTACAGCAACGAAAACAACATCAACGACAATAAAACTAGTAAAAAAGATACCTTATATATAGCGTTTCGACTTTTGTTCCTTTGATAAAAGAAAAATAAAGAGTGTTTTTACGTTTTGCCGTTTTACTTATAAACTACTGTGAATTTTGCAACACATGTATATATATTCTGAATCGTCTTTTTCTGCAGAACAATAATAAGTAAATT
>JARFOD010135711.1:0-13456 GCA_031763545.1 Mopalia muscosa
CTGCAAAATTTTCTGAACTAGAATCTGTTCAAACTAAGAAAGTGTTATCCCAAAATAACGAAAATACTGTAAAACTTATTTACCTAGAGAAATATGTGCCTGTTAAATAGGTCATAAACGGCAACTAAATTGACAAATATTAAGCCGGTCGTCCAGTTACTTCTAGTTAATAGAATTCTGATAATAGCCCTAATAAGTGGCATTGTGGACATCACAGTAGAATGCTAACATCATGCCTTTAGACAAAGTGGTCAAGAAAACACTCGCTTATCAAAGCCAGCAGAAAATGAAGACAAATTCTAATAGGAGTTATTTGAGAATATTTTTTATCAGTTATAACTAGTTGGGTCAGATAACGGACTTGTATGAAGGCGATATTATTATCTGTATCATGTGTGAACAGTTTCCATTTCTATATTAATCACACAGGTGTTATCAATCTGAACCCTAACTGATTCATTTGTCACACACATTCCTTTCAGAAACATTTCCAAGGCAAGCTATAAATAACATCAGCTGTTGTATGCAATCTGTACACTGATCATCGGAGCGTCAAGAAGAAGAATGTGTGTGGATAATACATGCAGCCGTTAATAGAGATTTCTTATTATAGTCATGAGTATATTCACTCCAGCTAGTTTAATCATAGATACAGAGAATCACAGTTTATGCTCATGTTAATTCTGATATTGTTCCTTTATAACCCTGTTACTGACTAATAAGTGGGTTGAGACAGTTGCAACATTGTATATTACTGACAAATAAATGAATTAATATCTAACACTATACAATTATTCCATTCATACAACAAACTTGCACATCTATATATGGATCTGTAATTTTATTAATTATTCTGGTAACATATATGGAATGTCTGAGCCCTGCTTCCAGGTAAAACTGCAATAGAACAACTCACACCATTTGTCACTACGAATGCAGTCCATTTCAGATTTTTTTGAGTGCAAGACTAATAAATTATTGCTTTGAACTCCATAGAGGCCTCAATTTACAAGAAATGATGAATTAAATTTAGTATCAAAAACATAGAATTGATACATTTACAGGTCCAATTAAGGTTTGTTAAAATAATTTTTCTTGGGATAGCACTGTATTAACTATATATAAATCTATATTTGTGGAATGACTGATATATACACTTCCATCTGAGTACATATACTCTTTTTATTTTCTTTCTATAATTGCATATGAATATATTTACCACTAATCTGCAGAATCTGCCCAGAGTATCTTGTACACAAAATATTCAGCTGTTTCTAACACAGAATTTAAAAAAATCAAAATGAAGCATGTAAGAAAACTTTAAATTCGTTCTGAATGATTCCGTGGTTAAAATGGATCAAAAATATAAAAATAAAGTACATAAACCGAGTACTATGAGTTATTTTATAACCACACTCCTATCAATAGGATAGGACAACAAGCAGATATAGAGCCAGGCAAGAGGTTAAATATCAACTGTATTGTTTATATGTCTGAACAGCTGACACTCTGCACGAATCAATGTATCATTGATTTCTTGTAAACTTTTCTCTCATATTTACTGAGGAGGGAAAATAAGTGAATAGTTGAGTCTAAATATCAGACACAATACAAATAGTAGGATAGAGAATCCAGCTAAATGTTCGTCCTTCCTTCATTTATCAGTTTTATAAAGGAGGATTAATATTTTCCTGACTGCCTTAATAGATGCTAATCAAATGGTCTGTTTAAACATAAAAAATATATGGTATTTTGCTATATTTCAATAACTACACGATTTGTAGAGTTTGTTTAATGACAAGAAATGTCATTTAGAATCGCACTCATCACAGCTTCATTCAGCACTAACACACTTTGTTCTATAACATATCCCTCATCCAATGATTATTTGGCTTCTAGCCAGGTATTTCACAGGTCTTTAATGATACAATAAACATTCAATAAAGTTTATAAGACTAAAGAAAGCAATAAAAATAATATGAATATAGCCAAATATTAAAAATAAGATAAACAGTTAAAATGATAGGATCTTCTTCAAACAACAATTATTTATGCATATAAAAATATACAAAAGCTTAGAAGTGAATAAATTGGTCATGATAAAACGATCAGATCTGGCGTTAAATATTAATTAAAATATTAATGGTTGTTGATGAGTGGAGACTACCTGGAGGATTCCACCGGGGTAACTGATGGGCTTGTTGTTGCATGTGCTCGTTGTTCCCTGAAACAGAACAGGCAAATGATACATTAAAACATTAAACAAAGACTTGGCTAGCTAAGACAACACAACTACTATATTGACTAGGGCCCAACAGTAACACCGACCAGCTGCATGGGTCCAACAGTTACACAAACCAGCTACCTGGGTCCAACAGTAACACTGACCAGCTACCTGGGTCCAACAGTTACACTGACCAGCTGCCTGGGTCTAACAGTTGCACTCTGACCAGCTACCTGGGTCCAACAGTTACACTAACCAGCTGCCTGGGTCTAACAGTTACAATGACCAGCTACCTGGGTCCAACAGTTATACTGACAAGCTACCTGGATCCAACAGTTATTCTGACCAGCTATCTGGGTCCAACAGTTACACGGACAAGCTACCTGGGTCCGGCAGTTATTAGGACCAGCTACCTGGGTCCAACAGTTATACTGACAAGCTACCTGGATCCAACAGTTATTCTGACCAGCTACCTGGGTCCAACAGTTACACCGACAAGCTACCTGGGTCCGGCAGTTATTAGGACCAGCTACCTGGGTCCAACAGTTACACTTCCAACAGTTAAACTGAACAGCTGCCTGGGTCTAACAGTTACACTGACCAGCTACCTGGGTCCAACAGTTACAATGACCAGCAGCTTGGGTCCAACAGTTACAATGACCAGCAGCTTGGGTCCAACAGTTACACTGACCTCCTAGTACTGGACCCAATACACGTAATTAATTTGAACAACACTCGGATCTGACAATTACATCGACTAACTGACAGGAACAGCTTCCTGGACCCAATAAATGTATTTAATTTGATCAACACTCGGGTCTGACAATTACATTAACTAACTGTAAGGGTTTGATAGTTACATTTGTGAGCTGCCATAACTTTTACTCAACCAGCCTGTAAACAGTGCTCAATTAAACCACATGGGTGGTTGGAGGGAGCTTCGTGTTGTACTGGTGGTTTCTGAGCTAAAGAGGAACAGGAAGCAGATATGCTTGGGAAGTCTGTATTGTCCTAGGATGTAATTGTTTTTGCCAGTGGTGTCTACCTACACCCATGGGCTGGCACACTGTCATGTGAGTGTAATAACCGTGTTAAACCCCAATCAAACAAATCAATAAAGTTGCCAGGTTATCTGGCATGTAACAACCGGTTGACTATTCTGTATATATTAATAATAATTTCTACATTTTTGTGAGGGTCATTGTCTTTAGGTGAGCTGCTACTTATTTTATCCAATGATTAAATAGACCGGTACCACAGACCATTTTATACAGCTCTATCTCACACCTTATGGTCTCTCACATCACCCTCAAGCTTCTATAAAGTCTTTCATAGAACAACCATGATAATTATCTCGTGTTAAGCTATGATGTTGACTTGTTAGCAGTCAGGACTTTTTTTATTTGTTTGTTTGATTAGGGTAGCACTTAATTCAATCAGATAACAAAATACTAACCCAAAACAGGGAGGAGAGACCAGAACAGGGCATAGCACTTGATGCAATAAGACCAGTACTTGCAAAGTGCAGCTTTAGACACCAGATCTATTCTACCTTGTTCATAAGGTTTAGGTCACGAAGGAGACATGAATCCTCAACCACCTCCCCGAGACTTTTAATGTGTTTGGTGACATGCTGTGTCTATTTGCTATAGATCTGTTGTATCAGAACAAACTATGTACTGGGGTTCAAAAGCTAAGATGAAGTAATTATGGACTTACTTTAATTCTGCCTCCCTCTCTCTCATTTCCCTCAATTCTCGTTCAATCCTCGACTCAGCCTTCTGTCGAGTTTCTTTATATGAGAAAGTGGCACTTCCTCCCAGGCTGTTCCGTTTGGGTGTGATTGATGAGGGTGTGACAGGTGTGACAGGACTCGAAGGTGTGACTGAACCATTATGATCAGAATTCTCTACCCTAGGACTCAAAACCTCACGCTTCTTTATCATAAAGTTCCGTTTAGGTGTCCCATCCGTTTCATCTTTAACTTCAACGAATTTCATTGGTTGTCCAGTATGTTCATCAGAAGTAGTTGAGATTTTTCCTTCTTTGCGTAGTGTTTCTTCTCTGGCCATCTCTTTCTTGATTTCCTGCTTTAGTCGGTTGTTTGTTAGTCGTTTCAATGTACTGTTACCATCACTAGGTAAACGAACTGGCCGGACAGCATTTGTTGTTGTAGTATCTACAACTAAATCTGGTTCTGATTTTCTCTCAAGCACTGGCAGACCTTTAGCACGACGGAAATCATCCTCACGTTCTCTAGCCAATCGAATCTCTCGTTCAATCGGAGTTTCTCTCAACGGCTCATATGATTTGGTATTTTCCTCTGTGCTGGCAGATAAAAGAGGCTGAACTTTAATTTTATCTCTGCTTGATGTATTATCTGAACCACGAGTACTGCTTTGACTGGAGGACACTGAATCAACTGATGACTTTCGCTGATGTCCATTTTTAAAAGGTGACACATCTTTTTGCCATGAACTTGAATGACTGTGGTTATTAACCGATACGTGTCCATTTTTCTCTGATTGAACATTACTTGTGGGGACCTTGACAACATTGTCATCTGAAGAAGGGGTTGGGGAAGTAGCGTTGTTTGCATAGACATGTTGACGTAATCTTCTCAATTCTTCTTCACGTTCTCTGGTCTCTCGAAGCTCACGAGCAATCAGACTTTCACCAACATGTTCAGGTTTTGAAACGGCAGCTTCGTATGTAATTTCTGGGCTGATCCGCCCACGAATTCCATCAGTCCCATCAGTCATATCGTCAGCTGATGTGGTTAACGTTAGGTCTGGTCTTTCAGACACGCTGCTTCGGGATGTTGAACGGTAATGATCCCTTTCACGTCGCCTCTCCTCCTCCCGTTCTGTAGCCTCTCGGATTTCACGCTCCACTATGCTCTCGTTGACAAACACATCCACTCTGTCAGCACCAGAACCCTAAAATATAACAAAGTTTATTTAAAATTAACTACATATTAAATAACATCTCTTAATACGTAACCAATTATCTAAAATTCTATGCAGTAATGACACAGCAGACACTAAGTGAAACATTTAACGAGTTCAGAACTCATCTCATGCATAAATAATTAAAAAACAAAACAAACCGAATGAAACAAATTAACAATAAAACTCACACAGATTTTGTGTCTAGCAGATGACATCAAAAATTTGGTCAACCACATGATTTGATTGGACAGTGGATGAAGTAATGACAGTAGTTAGCACAATGATACACTGTTCAGTTATGGCTACAGCAACTCAACTATCAGTCTACCAGCCTACAAACATCAGTATGTACAGACACAACCTGTGATTTGCTCCATATGTGGTAAAGGCAATATTTACATTCCAAGTCCCATCATTTCCACTGTCCACAGATACCAGATCAGACAATCGTGCTGTCAAAGTAAACCAGTGCCACACACTGGTCCAATCATGGAATAGTCAAAAGTGTGGGGTTTCACAATCAGGTATATGTTACTATTGGAAGTCAATAAAGTGCAATCAAATTAACAAATCAAATATCTGGGTGTTCATTAAGTTAACCATGTAACATAGACGAAGCACAGAAGGAGAAGAAATCCACTATCTGGAAATGTCCATGCAATTATAAAAGTTGAGATACAATTCAGTGAGAACTGATAGCTGTTAGGTGTGTCAGTGGATGCACACTAAACTGATAAACCATCTAGATAACATAGGACTGCTTCAAATACATAGAGGTCGGGATAAAAAGAATGATCATCTGAACACTGGGAAAGTGGTAGTCTTTTGACAGTTTCATGTCACATGACTAAATCTATCTTGACAAACTGAAGGTGCTTTACATGGAACTGAAAGACTTATAAAAGCTATCTACATCTGACAGAAAGGAGTCTATATATATGTGTATTTTGCCTGGCTAATCACCTCTGAAGGCCTTGAGGATGAGTAAGTCTCAGATGGTGTAGAAATACTCACATATATTTACATACTGAATAAACGTTTGTCAACAAACAATTGCTAACATTGATCACTGATTTAACATTCGGCAAAAAACAAAAATCCATGAATGAGTTGATAATGCTGCATAGCTGCTATTACAAAGACTCGTAGCTGAGTTAAATAAAGGACAGCGTAAAGTTATCAATAAGTCTTTGATAAGAGAGACAATAAATACATTGATTACTGATCTATACACAGAACAAATGAAATACCCAGATCCCTCTAACTTAATACCAAATGTACATGTATACTGACCCACAGTTACAAACTAAAAAGCTTGACAACAAATTGTCCAGTGTTAATAATACATATTTCATAACAATATGATTTTTATGATTACGCAGTATTTGTGGTTGTTTGGTTTTGGATTAAGTTTATACTTAAGATTTTTTCCAATCATGTGAGGGCGTGCAAGCCGAAATAGGTGAAGAAAACCTCCATCCACGTTACCGCCAAAATGTGAAGACTAAATGTGATAATCATAAGATGCACACAGATTGTCGTCTTTTATCTCTGAAAACACCAGGGCAGCATTCAGTTTGTGTATGATCATTACTTATAGTAGTTGGACACAATACAAAATACTGACAAAAAATACTTAACTGTTTATCTATTTAAAGTTCATGTTAAATTGCATGTTTGCAGTCGTTTCACTTATATAACAGCAGTGAACACCAACAGTAAACTCACACAACTATAAAATATTACATGTGTTATTGTGTTAGGTCAGTGCTTAGCAAAAACAGCCTCGCTTAGTTGTAAATAATAACTCTGTAAGCAGAGGACTGTATGAACATGTAGCTTCAACCAAACAGAAATGTTTGACAATAATACAATTGATAATTATCAATTAAAGGTTTAAAATACACTACCTTTTTATAAAGATTGCTTCTAAACTAGCATTAGAAGCCCTGTTACTATGTCCATTCGTCCAAGTCCCGGTAATACACAGTGAATGTAGTGGATTCTTATGATTCAGGTAGTTTGGTTTAAACAAGCTTAATATATTGATGTGAAGTTAGTAATGATCTCAGTATGTGGTCTGACGTATGTAACCCAAACATCTGGGCTCATATATTCAGATTATGTGATGTAGAGAGCAAAAAAAACAAAAATTACCAAGCTCACATGATAAATTTTAATCTATTTCTATTAACATGTTTGATTTGAGTGTAAACTAACAATTTACAATTATAGATGAGGATAACTAACTGTTTTAATATAGCACATACACTTGAAGTTTAAGTGGGAGCAAGTCACCTAAGGGAGGTAACTGAGTTAACCTAAAACAGAAGAAGGCAATAAGCCAGACAAAATCTGACAGTTGTGAGGATAGTGATGATATATGCTAGTTGAGGTTATTTTATTTACACAGAGAGAGTAGGCGATTTATTGGGTATGCAAACTCCCAAAAAGATTGGTGTGACAGTGAAGAACATCGGTGAGAGAGACTGGGCTAAACCTATTTACACACAGATACTAGGGTTCATGATATTTAACATATCCTCTGATACACTTTTCAAAGGGTTGAGATATTAAATTCATTCTGTATCCTCCTAGGAATAACTCTCCACACTTAAATATGAAAACAACCATAACCTCTATTTCATTACAGGTACATAACAATATACCTATGTAGATAGAGATCTTTCAAATTTATAAGCCTGCTCTACTTTATACCGAATCATATTTACTACAGGTCTTTGTTATTGTACACGATGTGTGATAGGTAACTTAAAAACCATTTTATCCTTAACTGTGGTAGGCTTATGTTAATATTATCATTATTTTGGTTTTGAGTTAATATGGAACAAAATAATTCCGAAGAAGTCTAAAAAATAAGTCCACATGGGGACAAAAAGTCCACAAACTTTCAGGTTGACTGATTGGTGTTTCCAGCAGTGCTTAAGGATATTTCACTTATATAATGGTGGTATATTCCAACAATAATTGACACTAGCACAACCAAAATGTGAAGCCTTTAAATTGCTAAGCAGAGACAGCTTTGCTATTCTTCAAACAACCTGAATGTAGACAGGGGTAAAAAACTTACAGGTTCATTTGATTGGGGTTTGATGTAGAAGTCCAGGGTATTTCACTTATATGCAACAGATTGTCCACTTCACCTTGCATTATTACGGTGGAAAACTGTAAGAAAACCTTGTAAAAACCGCCTCCGCGATTGCCGAAGCCACAACATGTAACTTTCTCATATACCTGATGGTCGACAGACAAACTTGATCCGGTGAACGGTATATCAAAGAAAGATTAGTAAGCGCACACGTTACTACTAAGCCAGGGCCGCGGGCCACAAACATTCAGGTAAAATAATATATATGTGTACATGTTAATTAATATCCATACAAGTGAAAAAATATTGCTCTTTTACTTCTTTCTTTTTGTATAACTTTTGTATTGTGAAAAGTAACATCTTGACACATGTATATATTGTATTCCTTATGACAGGGCAGTGCTTTGTTTGGTGTAATTTTTTTCCTTATCTTATATTTTTATCACTAACTAACTGAGAGAAGATACCACACAGGTTTGTCCTGCTTTGCTATTCTGGAATTTTCCACTGGTTTTCAAAAAACACAAGCTCAAATAAAAGGAGATGGTTACCTGTGTTGTGACTCATCCTCTACTGTGTTTACAGTTACCTGTATTTACCTGACAAACATTCTAATAGAGAACAACTAGTAACACTCGTTCAGCAGGTAGAGCCCTTTGATAAGAGAAGGAAAACCTATCCTGTTATCAACTCTCAAAGAACTTTTTCCCTTGTTATGTATTATGTAACATCTCATTATTCCCTCTAACACATCAACAAAATAACGCCCACATGTACCTTTCAAACACAAGTATTTGTGTTTCAGCTTCGGCAATCAAATCAAACACCTGCCTTAGCACAGATAATATATTGGCATGATAATATATTCAATTCTGTACAGTAAATGCATTTTGGAGGCTACAAATATGTGATTTGGTTTGGGTTTACATGTTACTCTAGGTTGTTTCACTCACATCATGCTGTGTAAATAGATAATAATAGTAACTATCCTCAACTTCAGCAGCAACAAACACGATGTATGAAAAGACTGAATATTTAGAAAAGATCAGCTTCATCTTGCCTTAAGTTCAGAGAGCACCAGGGCACATGAAGTTCAGAGAGCACCTGGGCACATGAAGTTCAGAGAGCACCAGGGCACACAAAATTCAGAGAGCACCAGGGCACACGAAGTTCAAAGAGCACCAGGACACATGAAGTTCAGAGGGCACCAAGGCACATGATGTTTAAAAAGCATCAGGGCACAGGAAGTTAAAAAACCTACCAGGACACAGGAAGTTCAAAGAGCACCATGGCACAGGAAGTTCAGGGTGCAGCAAATTAAGAGAGGACTGGCACAGGAAGCTCAAAGAGCACCATGGCACAGGAAGTTCAGGGTGCAGCAAATTAAGAGAGGACTGGCACAGGAAGCTAAAAGAGCACCATGGCACAGGAAGTTCAGGCTGCATCAAATTAAGAGAGGACTGGCACAGGAAGCTCAAAGAGCACCATGGCACAGGAAGTCCACTGAGCACCAGGACACAGGAAGTCCACAGAGCACCAGGACACAGGAAGTCCACAGAGCACCAGGAAACATGAAGTTCAGAGAGCACCAGGGCACGTGAAGTTCAGAATCACCAGGGCACAGGAAGTTCAGAGAAGACCTGTATGACCTATTTCGTAAGTTAATTAATAAAATGCAGACAGGTATACATTCAATACTTCTACACTTTATAGGTAATCTGCTGAGAAATGTTAATAAACATGGCAGCTTGGTTTAAAGCTTGTTCTTATGAACTCACCTTACTCTATATCCTGCAGGTAAAAATCAATCAGCATCCAGGTAACACTATACACAATGCTATATAGGTAAAAATAGATCGAGGAAGGATGGCTGTAGGTAAATGTAGCTTACATATACTTACATGTTTTTAATCTGTCTGGAGAGGTTCAGACTAAATGATTCCCTGACAGAACAGTCCAAGAAATACTCAAACAAATCAGTCCAGACTACTACTGTTAAATAGTCTTAATTAACATCACAAGAAACTTTGCTAACAGCAAAACTGTGCTAACTGACATTGCAAGCCAGCACTGATACATCTGCTTCATTTGACAATCAAACGCCCATCAAGATATTAATATCCTATTTTTAAAAAAACTCACACAATGATATGTATCACAGAAATGACGTTTAGAAATATACACAAAGTCAATAGCCTGCAGGTTGTTGTTTAGCTTTGCTAGTTTACATTATTCAAAGTGTGACTTGATGACAGATGCTGGTGTTTTTGCTATATTATTATGGTTAGTTCAAATTACTGTATCTGTAAACTGGCCAAACTGTGAATCAGACAACCTCCGAGTTTACCACTTTCATAGTGTTAGCCAGAGGGGTGTCTCAGTGTTTTTGAGACACCCGGTTTCAGCCAATTTAGCATGGGAAAGATAGGGGAACAGCAAGACATCTTGCATCTGTATAAATGTTGATTTTGCGACAACCTCTTCTTGGTTTCTGGCTAATTCTTTCACCACAATTTATCTGAAAATACCCCCTCTTGAATATAGAGACATTTCTCGTGTAATAACTTACCTGTAAGATAATGTGTAGTAGTAAGAACATCCACAATTTACTCAGACGAAATAAATCAAGCCTTTAGATTGCAGGAAAATCTCTCACAGCAAAAACACATTTGATATAACCACTAAAAGAAGTTGCTTACTGAGGTAGTTACTACCTGGATATACCAGAACTAAGACTGGTAATCCTCTCACCTATGTATTAGCTTACCTTAAGTCCGTGAGTATTTTTATAAGCTCTTCTATATGGTTTAACACAGGTGTTGCCAGTCCTATGTTCACATTGATTATTACCTTAGCTGTCCTCGTGCTTCACTTTACACTGGGGCTTTAAAACCTAACATTGATATTTGAGTTGAACACAGCATGGTCCCATAGAGGAAGAATCTTCTGTTTAGTTATTGAACCTTGCTACCTGAACTATAATTAGTCAGTATTAGCCTTACCTGGACGATTCTGCTATAAAGCAAGCTGGTTTACAAATGTGTACAGAGGATTCTTATTTGAAGCATATCGTTCATAAAATGGAAGTTTAACATGGTCCAGTACTAATTACAGAAATCTCACTATTTACCTTACTAAATCTGGAGTCGTTGGAAATCTGTATGTTCACAGAATAGTACCTTCCAAATGATCTGTCTACTATAGATTATAAATTAGCACTGGACTTTACTCAGGTCTTTCCATACCTGATGTCAGTGCTACCTTTTTTTTTTTACTCTAGTCCAGCCTGACACTTCACAAACTACTGTATTCAGCTCTGGTAATCATTGATATAAGCCAGGTCACATGGTTATTGTGTGTCACATGACTGACCACTGCCATTCACCTTGGCGGCTCTGGACAGATCAATAGTCTAGCTATGGTAATAATCACCATAGACTAGATGTTTCAAACATATTTTAAACAAAAACATCCCACTAGAGCCTAGTATCAGTTTATAAGCTCTAACAATTAACCTGTATAATTCACTTTTATTAATATTGGGTGACATATTATCTATGTATGTCATCTAATTCTCTTACAGACAGACTTTGCATTATCATTGTGTTTAAAACAAAACAAGCTATTGAACCCCATTTCAAAAAGAGGATGATATAGATTTTTTTTTTTTTTTTGCAAATGAGCATTTCCAATGATGAATTCAACTTTTGTTAATGTTGAACTCATTCTAAAGAGGCCATGGCATGAGGTTAAAATTTACTCCACAAAAAACAGGAAATGTATGCATTTATTTTTTTGATAGATAAATGTGTCATAACATTTGCAAACATACTCTTAAAAAAGTGAATCACCGAGCCGAGTCAGGTAAGTGTTTGTTTGAGCTAAGTCTATCCAGCTATCTATTTATCAGGTTATGCTATTTAGCAGGTGGGAGATGCTAATGATACGGAACAGTCAATAAACATGGTCATGTGACACAGATAGCAGCCAGAAGTAAACACGTCCTACTGACGACATATAAACACAGGATACTGCTATTGTGACGGAGAAACTTGGTCCCCTGTGAGCAGTAACAAGTCCACTCACGATGTACCACTTCACCATAACACCAGGAAATCACACACAATTGGGGAATTTCACAACTTCATCCCAGGGTTTATATTGAGAGTTCATGAGGATCTTAATGCAGTGAAGATTATTACAGACTTTTTATTTTCAAACTTGTCAATTTGATAAGAAACAGGTCACAAGATTATAAAAGTCAGAAATAAAGACTATTTAACAAAAATAATTGTTGAATAAGAGGGCCTCAGGGGAGAATAATTGTGTTCAACTTGAATGAGTTTACAGAAATACAGATTTCATCATCCATTCTAAACATCTGTTATATATGCCAAGAGTCTGTTTTAATGTTAATATGAAGATATTTTAGTCTACAAAGTTTCAATCTATGAACTCTATTTTACAACAGATCACAACAGATCCGTTTCACATTTCACTTTATTTCTGTTTTAATTGATTATCAGTGTTTCCCATTTATTATTTAAAATAAAAAATTTGAAAGAATGGAATTACTTTAGCTAATACAATAAAAGAAAAGCAACAGCTGTTCTGATTCATTTAGCATATTGTAAAAAAAAACAAAAATAGATAAAACAATCAAATTTTGAACTTTATCAACAGATTGATCATTGTATTCGAGATAACATGTACCCATAGAAAAGATTTACAAAGTGCTGATAAAAGTCAGAATCCTGCAGTAATTTAATCATTACCTTCAAAGCTTAAAAATAGACTTTTTAGAAAGTTTAAACTTATCAAACAGATCTATAAAAAATGCCCTTGAGCTCCTCTGGTAATAAATTTAATCTGCTCTAGACTTGACAAAAGAAAACCTACACATCACAAGGCAATCCTAACCACCACAGATTACAGGTATCAGAACTACACTCCAGACTTAACCTCTAAACTCTATTTTAAGATTACACCACACTGTAAATCACTATCAATTATTTAATTGTAATAAAACAATCCAGCTAAAGCTAACTCATATGGTCACATCAAAAAGATGAAACTGAGGCCAGTTAACAAACAACTGAGGCCAGTTAACAAACAACTGGGGCCAGTTCACAAACAAACAACTGAGGCCAGTGAACAAACAACTGAGGCCAG
>JARFOD010135722.1:0-13455 GCA_031763545.1 Mopalia muscosa
ATCATATCCCCCAACATCTCACTGTCTAACCAAATAGAGCACCATTCCCCCTTTAACATAATCATATCCCCCAACATCTCACTGTCTAACCAAATAGAGCACCATTCCCCCTTTAACATAATCATATCCCCCAACATCTCACTGTCTAACCAAATAGAGCACCATTCCCCCTTTAACATAATCATATCCCCCAACATCTCACTGTCTAACCAAATAGAGCACCATTCCCCCTTTAACATAATCATATCCCCCAACATTTCTCTGTCTAACCAAATGCAGAATTATTCCCTCTTTATTATACATGTAATCATATCTAAGATAAAATAAGCTTATCTTGTAACCTGCCTTGTATATAACCATATTGCCTGTAACTCCCATACCCTAAAAGGCAGCTTATTTTTGCCTTGGTGCTCTCGGAACTAAGGGGCAACATGAATCACATCCCGCATTTATCCTGTCTTATCTGTCTTTATTTTTCTGTTAGTGGTGTTGAGGGTGGTTTCAATCACCCATCAGTCTGGCTGCAACAGCATTACAAATGAATGCACACAATACCCCCACCAGTTTTCTTCTACAGAATCCAATTCCCATCACTCTACATGAACATTATACTATCCACTGTTAGCCTTCTAAATTCACATGTATATTTCACCAATATACCATTTGGACACACCCATCACCACTCCCCCTGACATATTCCCACCAATTCTTCTGTACATATCTGTACAACCTGTATTGTATTAATTTATTTGTTTTGTGTTTAATATGTCTCTTTGTCCTTAGAATAAAATAAACATCTGAATATGTATCTTCTGATTTTAGACGAAAATACATAAGTATAGCATGACTTTGAGAAATCATCCATTTCACACCTTTCTGCATGTGTGTTTCACACTGACAGAAATGGGGATGGGAAAGGGCCATCACCCACTCACTTTGTCAGTCTGGGGCACATGTGTATGAGGGGTTTCCAGACCACAGTGGGAGCAGTAAGGGGATGGTACTGGGCCATCTCCCACTACACTGTTTCCTTTGTGGTCTGGAATAGTGTTCATGGATAAGATTTTTGTTGCAAATTGTATTATAAAATCATGTGCACCCTTTGACTTGTTCTTTTGAGGATTGCCTCAATATATATGTTTCACATGTAAATTGCTTCACATTGTATAGATTACATTTTCACAGTCTGTAATATGCTAAAATAGAGGCCTCTTGGGAATTAGTCAGCTCTGTTTTAGTCATTTTGTGACAATCTACCCTCATGAAGTAATTGTTGTTATTGTTACTATTCCAGTGTATCTATTCCTCACCATGACTTCAATTAAATACCCGCGCCCCACATTTCTCCTATACATTTTCTTGATGATTCCCCATATACATGTAGATAATCCCCAGCATCCCCTCAGTATGTAACCTCACCTTTCCCCCAATATATATTGCCTTCCACCCCAAGAAATACAAAATTAAGATAATAATTAATATTTGAACCCAGGCATCCAACAATCCCATCAAGCTAATTTATTGTGAGTTATTTGAATCGCAAAATAAAGGGGCAATGGTCATCAATGAGTTCGGGCTCATGAGCTGATGGGATTGTTGATTGCCTCTTATTATTTCCAGCTGTTCTTTTTGTACAATCAATAGCTGGCTCAATACATCCAATATTCCCTCTTGAGCAGTGACTTTTCTTTTTTCAAGTGCAATCATTTCTTCTTCAATACTTTTCTTTTTTGGGGCAACTTTACCTGTTTGAATAAAGATTAAATGTCAATGAAAATAGTTTAAATTTTTATTAATCAATGAAGTTACTATATCTCAGGACAGATTATTACAGAGAATGTAAATGTACTTGATGATTTATTACTGGGCCTTTTGATAAGATAATATAAAAAGTTCAGATGTAGAATCAAAAACTTCAACAATAAATGCTAGTTTTTGTCTGATTGATGTATGTTAATTGCCATAAATGTGTGTGTATATAAGAATACTCAAAATAGATGTCAACAATCAGGATTAATCTAATTTCTTATTAACACTGATTTTACATATTTTCTTTTACAAATGGAATAGTACTATTTTTGTTTATTTTTACAATGAATGCTATGTAAATTTACCTGTGAAATTATTACTTTTTGTTGACCGGAGAACTGGACTGTCTGAGGTTAACCAGCTCTCTGATTCTTCTGGCATAGCAGCCATTGTGGACTCGGCCATTGCTGATAGTTCTGATTGTTCGCTTTATATGTCTTAAAAAAAATTGATGTGAAAAGTTAATTTTTTTTATAATGGCAAGTTTAGGTATACAGTTTACTTATTGAAATATGTTACACAGGAAGCTTCTTTCACATGTTTATAGACAACAAATAAAATAAAAACTTATGTTGCATAATTGCTAAATTATTGTTATCACAAAATAATTTATACATGTTCTTTAAATGTTGTAGCAGATTGACTATGTATTCAAAATGTGTAACACTGATAGGAGTTTTGTAAGAATTAAAAATGACATGTCAGGAGATTCTAGAGGGATGACATGTGTAGGCAGATCAGAGACAGCCATTTTGCCTTGGTTTGCAAAGGTGAATTGTGTACAACGCCTAGTGAGATTTAGGCTAGAAAAATGTTGTAATTCCATCTAAAATTGTTAGTGAGATGTTACGGAGTATTCAGAGAATGTCACGAGCTATTTGCGGATGTGATTTGTGTATACTACCCATTGGATGCTAATGGATTGTAAAACTTCATTGAAGCTGGTCTTACTTAAGTAGTTGTTGTTGTAATAATGCTTAGTCATAGTGCAATGTACACATAGTTTCTGTTTTCTGCTGATACTGGTATATATCTGTTATATTGCATTTGATACAGTTTCATATATGACATCATCTAACACAGAAGATATTATACCCTGTCAGAATGTATGTTTTAAGATATAACAGTAGAATGTTGTTTACATATAGGCCTACTCATAAATAATGGACCTATTATAATATAAGTGAAATACCCTTAAGTATGATGTTGAACACTAATCGTAAAATAAGCATAAATGCTGGCAAGCTACTCCCTATATCTACACCGGTATAAGTCGTTGTCATATAGTAGTGTTTTGTTTATCTTTCAGTTTGCTAGGTGTTGGGGTTACCCTGTAATTTAACTATAACTTTGGACGAGGGCTTTTCGGTACTGTTATACGAAAGGTCGTGGACAACTTGTGGACTTTGTGAAACATCATATCCTTTTACGTTCATATATTGACATTGGTGAAATTCATGTAACGTAACCTGTAAATAGGGTTGTATTGAACATTTGAACGAGTCATTGCAACATACCCTTACATGAGAAGTAAACTGTTTTCCATAAACTATGGGGTGTTAAATACTTCATAATGGACTGTGAAGATTAAAGGTTTTATTGTGTGTTATTATTTGACCACGCTCTGAAACAGTAATTGTACCCAAACAACACCTAGTGCATATACATTGTGCTCACCTTATAATTAACCTGAATATTGGTATTGTGAATGTTAAGCATTGATGCTGTTATAGATTGTACTTACTGTAGGGATAACCGTAACATTAGTTTTTTTTACGAGATAGACGTAGATTGTTATTGCGGTAGGGGGAACATTGAACAGCATTAATATTACTTAATTTTTGATACACACAGGTAACTGATATTTTTCATAGGTTACCAGTAACAGACTATTTTGAGCTAGTTTGTCATAGATGTTATTCTTGTCATTTTGTGCGTTACAATGGTAACTGATATTTTGTTTGGCAAATTTCATATTTGAAACACATCAAAATTATGCGGCTTCTATCACTGTATTAAGCTTATACAAGCAAGACGGAATTAATCCATGATAAGGTTGTCACTTAGTTAAGTCTTTATTTTCAAATATATAGTGTTTATTTTAAACTGGTGTTCTGTGTTTCTGTCCTCATCACTTTGGCATCCCTGAGATCGAACGTGTAATGCATGCTTTTCAGAAGTTATGGTTTTATAGAAACCATAAAAATAGAATATGGCAGTTTGGCATTGAATGAATGTAAAACGTCTTAGTGTTAGTGAGTGGTAGCTTTTTCAGAAGTTAAGGTAATGTTGTGAATAGCATAGTATCTATTTTAACCCCCCAAAAAAACCAAACAAACAAACAAAAAAATCTATTTTAAAATTTACCAATTATAGGAACAGCCTCAGCAATATCATCAGTGTCTAGTCCACCCTCAATACCCGTCATCAAAGAATCCGGTATGATACTTACAATCTAAAACAAGCATTAAAAAAAAGGCAAGTATAGTACCCAGTTGAAAGATCTTCATTTAGAACAGATATCAACAAAAATACCCACAAAATAAACTATTAACTTTTATCCAGAGATTAGATTGCTTGTTTGATTCAGTTCAACACCAACCTAAAGGGAATTTCACTCATATGATGCACTCTCCATTTTATACTGTGCATTACCATAATGCTACGGAAAACCAACAGGTAATCTCACAAAAATAGCCCCTGCAATCGGTAGAGCCAAATCTATGAGCCAATCACTAATAGACTGGAACCAAGGAGCAATACTGTAAGTAGGATCAGTAGGCCGACACTTTATGGCCACTGAACCATGGCCATGTACCCTCTCCAAATGAGAAATTGAAGAATAAATTAATGACACGTATGAGAAATAAGAGCTCCAATGCTTCTACTTTAAGTTTATATCAACCAATTTATACATGATCAATTCATTACCTTTTCTTCCAAATCGGTAAGAGGAGGTGGGGGTGGCCCCCCACCTGTCCCATTTAGCTGGCGACGTCTACAGATTTCTTTCGATTTTGTCTGTTGTTTTGAATCCGCCCATTTCTTTTTAACTTGTTTAACAGTTCTTTCATTTCCCCTCAGAAGAAGAATTAAGTCTAAATAATAAAAGAGAAAATGTAATTTGTCATGAATTTATGTTTATGTATTCATGCAGAACATATATGTAAAATCTGATTGTGTTTTGCTGTTAATATTATTCTTATGGTGTCAGGTTTGTTTTGGGTATCAATCAGTTTTACTTTTACCGGTAATCCATGCATGCAGTTTCTGAAACTGCAGATAAAAAATTGCTGAAACACAATGTAACATAATTTTTTTAATATATTTCTAAGCCGTAGCATAGCCGGCATAGGCCTATGTTTCATGTACTTATTCAAAGGAGTGCTAACCTGTTAGTAATGTCCTGCCAAACTTTATTTTTTCTACTAAGGTTAACGGTGCTGCTAAATTTGGAAAACAGCACCTCACTGTTCTCTCACACTTCACTGACCAGCAGCTGCACCTCCGACTCCGTGAAGTTGGCCACTCGTATTCTCTTCTTTTCGGTTGCCATTTCGTTTACAATACTGTCGTCTGCTAGCATCGACTGTCAAAACGACCTTATTTATTTTCAAACATAAAAGAGTTCCGCGCATAACTATGCAACTTTCCGACCTCCGAAAACTAAAGAGTGCTAAGATGGGCGCTACGCTCACTGTTTTTACGCAAGCCTTAAGATCATGCTAAGATCGCTTTGTGAAACGCACGTAAGCGTGTCTTAATTTTTGTCTTAGTGTTTGCGTAAGTCTTAAGATCGTTCTTAACTAAGATCGCTTTGTGAAACGAAATTTTCGGTTCAGCCACGAATCACGTTTCGTTTCTGCCACCTTGTAACCACCAAGTACCATCTAGCTTCTCAAGACAGACTGGGAACTTTGGGGAGAAACCCGCACCTTCACTGTCTTACCAGGAAGTCATCATGGGCTCTTGTTTTAAAAACAACTTTGTTTACAAAAAAGCTGCATAAAAATATGGAAAAACGTGTTATGTCAGCGTAAAATAGAACATTTTATTCATTTAAGAATGATTACAATTGTTATTATCTTTTTAATTTGTTTGTTTGTTTGATTGGGGTGATCCTGATATCTTTAAAAACTGAATGGGATTAATCTACAGCTGACTGACATTATAGCATAGTCCCAGTGTATTTCTATAGTTATTTGCCTTCCTACGACCGTACAATTTACGTCGTTTTAGCGAATATCACTATATTTAGACTAAGACATTCAAAATGGCCCCGGTTTAAATCCAAGCGGGCTGTACGTGCGGCATGGAGGTAAGACAGCGACGGTTTTAATCTAATGACTTTGGACGTGATTGTCATTCTGTCCCTTTGTGCCGGAGACATTTGAACTGAAACACACCTTTGAAAATGCGTTAGATAAATTTCATTAATTCTTACTTTAAATTAAGATTCGGCTCACTTTGTATTAAGTCATTTTCTTATTCTCAGTCCCAAACAAACAAACAAACAAACAAACAAACATATTCGACATTACATTTATATAACAAGGCCCGTTCATTGATTTGGAGCAATTATATTCCCTAACCCCCCCTAAAACGATGAAGTATCTATATAAAATTCTTTGAAAAAAATGTCCTGTTTAACAGAACTGTATATCAGCTTGCTTTACTTTACTGTTTGACATATTCCTGAGGATGGCTACGTAGAAAAGTCGAAATATAGAATTAAAAAAAACGAATTTAATATTCGAAGTTTACACACTGATGGTAGACTTACATTTTTAATGTATGTATCCCCAATCAAATGGATAGACATTTATTCGATGGAGGTATTATATCTGTGTAAAGCTGGTAACTCTATTACACTGAAGATTTAATCACTACATCGAGATCCGAAATAGGCAATCACACAGTCTGGGACTTTTAAACTCTGTAGCTACAGCCTACCATACAGGAGTAATTTAACTGAAATTCACCTTTGATAATGCGTCTGGATAAATTCAATTAAACCTGACTTAAAATTGTGATTCGGCTCACACTTGTATTAACCCTTTTTCTATTTCTCTTTCCCAAACAAACAAACATACTCGACATTAAATTTAAATAACAAGGAACATGCACTGATTTGGTTCTATCCGATATTCCAAAGGAAAGGCTTAGCTGTTTTTGTTAATTCACCCATGTTTAATTGGTTTATGGTTCAGTAAACATTGTATTGCTTCTTTTCGTTTCTACCGTTGTAAATGAAGTAATCTCGGGTAGGACTGTAACAATTCAGTGTGTGCCAATGACTTTGAAATAACGGTCGTCGGAAAAGGCCAAAGAGAGCTACACTTAAACCAAAAGACGCTGTCGATATTAAGAGATTCAGTTTAAGTCTAAAAAGAAATAATATTTTAAGGCCTTGCTGGACCCCTTGGCCGATTTTTATAACACCCGTTGTATTTAGTCTCTTATACAGAAGAATATAAATCTGTATCATATTTATGTATATAATTTTTTAAACTCACTCATGTGAATGTAGTGAAAATCAAACTATTATTTGTAGAAATATTTCAAAATGAGTAAATGTCCACGGAAAAAATAGACTGCATTGTTCATGGTTTATTTCTTGAAGTGCAATAATTGTAAGACTCAATATATTAGTTGACCTAATAGAATAGCCCTTGAACTAGTTTACAGTGCCTCATTTTAATTTTTTTTGATAAGAATGATCCCAGAGGATGTTTTTGTCTATCTCACCTTGGAAAGTCTTTTAAACGTATAAAATACAACTTTAAGTAAACATTTTTAAAAAATCAAGGACGAACTTCGAAAAAATGAGGAATGCTTTACTAGATCACATTGTGCTCTTTACAATTTTTAAATGATATAATTTTGAAGTTTCTAACATGAATAATTTTCTAGAAATACGCCTTTGAAAACGAAGAATTTGCTTAATACTGAAGTGCCAGAAATAGGCAATTAAAGTTTTGCGACTTGAATATATAGTATTGGGAAAACCAGATTATAGGATTTATTTAAACTGTTTGTAATTCGAATTTCAAATTATTATTTTCACCAACATATGGTTTGAATACTTAGCTTTTAATCAAAGCGATACAAAAATTGGTTTAATTTCAGCCCAAGGGGGGTCAGCTAGACCTTAAGTCACAATTTCTGTTGGATTAAATTGGATTAAATTTCATATAATTTATGTATCTTCTCAGAGGATAAATAATATGATATTTCATTCCAGGTCATGTTTACATTAGCTATCTTTCCCGTTTGTTTTATCCTTGTATCTCAGTTGAATCAAATTCCGTTATTTCACTCAACGCCACAGGGCGGTTCGGGGGTATACAAATAGTTTGTACATATAAAACATGGCGTAAAAAGATAGCTTGTATATTTAACATTACCAAATATAAAAGATACAGTTATATTTATATTTATAATATACCTGTGAATGTCATAGATACAGAGCCATCGTATATTTATCTGCATCAGGTGGTTCATATACGTACGTTCTGAAAATAGACTGCTTTCAATGTGTATATGACAGAGCCACTCATCGTGACTGGAAACCATTCGACTTTATGTAGCAGAGCTCAACACTTGGCAACCGGCGATTTGTTCCATTTATGGTTTTTTTTTTCAAAAATAAAACTTATTATTATATGATTACACGAAAAAGAAATTCGCAGGCTGGGGTTTGGAATTGAATTATGTTTTATCTCACGTTTTTCTGGTGTGTTTTTTTTAATAGAAGTATAATTCACCTGCTCTGCCAGCTCAGTCAATGGGGTTTCCCTTTTGGCAGTAATATGATTCCAATGTAAACACTCTTGCGTCCTTCTTTAAAATTCATTATCAAAGAATCTAACTGTGTTTTTGTATACTCATATAACCATGCTGGTATTTTTTATAGGTTATAAAAAGGAAATCAAACAGCCCGTTTTATTATAGGATTTCACAATTAAACATTGGATTATTTTAAATCTCGGACTTAATATGTTGTTACGTTAAGTTTTATATGCTCTCGTTGTCTCGTTGTCTCAGCTCTTCGAGCTCGATTGATACTGCAATCCGACCTGAGACAACTCGAGCTGATACATTGTCACGTATCACGCACTGTACATAAGCTCGATTGATACTGCAGTCCGACCTGAGACAATTCGAGCTGATACATTGTCACGTATCACGCACTGTACATATAATCTCTATATCGTTGAAATATATAACAATTAAATCCATTGAGGATTTACAACATAGCATCATTTACACAGTCATATGACACAAACGATGACAATTACTGTTTATTTTGGGCCTATTCGTGACCCACTGACGGAAATCCGTCCCTATGACCGGAAAAAAGAAGAAAAAAAATAAATAATAATCGAATTAATAAATATCAGGAAGGTGGTTGAATAGCAGATATATCAACATTCAAACATGCACTAGTTACCCTAAAACGTATACACCCTGCATATATAGGCCTCTTGTGCCCCTCCCCTTTGCTCACCCAGAAGCTCCCATCCTCCGAAGAAGAAAACCTGATCTTTAACAATATGTTTAAATTATCCAACCCCAGGGTTATGCAATGAGTGAACTGGCACAGTCCAAGCTAAATGCTTCACATATAACATACACAAGTATACACATGAGCATATCGCCGCTGTAATTAGTTAATTTGGTTCAAAATAAGCCTAAATCTCACTTTCATAATATGAAGTTCTAATGAAAGGTGCTTAAGTATAAGTTAACTTTTCACAGTAGGCCTAGGTCCCAAACATGGAATAAAATGATATGTAAACTCCGACTCGCGCTATTTCTCTCAATGTCACCTGGTCATTGTTTACATAGGGCCTATGTCAGGTAAACTGTTGAGACAAAATATATAGTGAAGGTATATTACATATAGCTAATATGAACAAGGACATAAAGTGTCACTTGCCCACGTGGTGTGTTAAGCAAAGGTGTAGAGAAGACAGTAGATGATACCATTATTTTTATAGGGAGTATGTTGTCAAAATTTTATCAGGTAGCATGTCAAATCGCATTACAATTTGAAACGAAACACAGGTACATCTAAATGGTTTTATTGCTGTATGAATATTCAAAGAACATGTACTCGCAAATATTACAAATTCGAAATTTATACCAAAGGTCACCTGACAAAAATATACATGTCTTACCCATGTTGTTAAACTTGGACTCGTCTGACAGTATTCAAATGACAGTGTGAACAAAATATTACAACAAGAAGGGTGGCAATTTTACAGAGCATGTTGGCAGACAAAATGGGCAGAAAGAAGTTATTCGATTTATGTACAGTTTTATCTCTGTTTTTATTTAAAGGTAATATGCTGCAGATTTTTCTTCTTTACACTGTGCACTTGTGTTTTGTTTTGGGCTAATGACTGAGTTTAGAGGTGAGACCCACGGCATAGCTAGACAGACTGCCCGAGAAGCACACAACTGCCTTGAGCAAGTCGGCAGTTCTGTCGGAGATAAATTCATCATCCTCGATACTATATAATTTTGTTTGGGGACAGTTTAGGGTCGCTTTACCTGTATATTGTATCGTAGCCTATTAAATCAGACTTATAAATCTGTAACGTATAACGTATAAAATACATCTGAAATATTATGCAGGAATGTTACCTGAAGACACCTGTAATGTAGCCCCACTGTTGTGTGGCAATAGCTGGATCCAGGTATCGTCAACGCAGTCGTACGCTTTATAGAAATAGAGGGTAGCAGGAATGTTGCCCTGGGGCTCTGAGCTAAAGTGGAACTGGAAGCCAATCTGTATGTGGTGTCCGAATTGCATCCTGTTCTTATTCTGTCTTGTTTTTGTTTGTTGCCATTGGTGTCATAGGTGGTTTCCTTTACCCATTTAGCTGACACGTCCTACAAGCGAAATATTTGAGAACGATGTTAAAACCCCATCAAACTTTACACAAAAATTATTCATAAACCTGTCTATTATTATCACTATTAAATGAGCAATTTAATTGGAGATTAGCAGCTAATAGTATTTTGAGCAACTGGTCCCTTGGGCCCTGTAGAAACCATTGAGCTATAAAATAACCCCACTGCTATTCAATACATAGTCCTTCTGTCGACCATCAGGTATATGAGCGAGTCACATGTTGTGGCTCCAGCATAGCTGCCTATCGATTTCCAACTTTCACCATGGGTTTGGATAGACGGGAAGTAGGGCTAAGATGGAGGAATAAGCCCTATACATTGTGCTGCATATCTCTTGGCTTGAGTATGACGTTAAACCCCAATCAAATAAACAAGCATGTCTAGAAAACAATCGTCTAAAAGAATTGTTATAGGTACAGCATTCGCATAGGTGTACATTGAAAACATTGGTCCATTTTTTTTTTATATACAGGTCATTTTTTTAAATCTGAAAGTAGGGAAAGATGGGACTTAGTTTTGCTCAAATGTATTTGAAGCCATGTGATGTCTACTTCGTTTGACTAAGTTACCATGTAAATGTATTAAAGCACACAACTTCAATCTTATACATAATATATTGTAGGCATTGAATATGTTTTGCATGAAATAAGTGTGTGAAGTTATTTCAAGGTGATATGTATTTCCACTTCTACCTGCTCAGAGGTTTCTAAAGCTAGCTCCCCTTTTACAAGCTTTGATTGTCCACATTATTGTATTGCTGAATACATATGACAGAGAATCACTTTGCATTCAGAAAGTGTTATGTGTAAAAAGTGTACACAAGGTTAAAAAGCACTATCCCTGCCACACACATGAAATAAAGTAGGTCTAGATATAGACTAAATTGTATGTTTGGTAAGCCTAATTTCTGTTTAGTTGAACGAAAATATTTGTATGTATTTACAAAAATAATTCACAATAGCACAGGGAAATTCTCCGATAAAAACCTTGAACCTCCTTTTGTTCTTGATAAATCTCCAGGAAGTTTCTAAATTGTTTGTTTGGTAGGCCTAATTCCTGTTTAGATGATCGGAAATATTTGAGTATGTATTTACAAAAATAATTCACAATAGCACAGGGAAATTCTCTGAAAACCTTGAACCTTCGTTTGTTCTTGATAAAGCTCCAGGAAGTTTCTGAATAGGTCCCCATCTGAATTTGGCGGGGTTGGAGGGAGCTTCGTGTTGCCCTGGGGCTTTCAGAGCTAAAAGGGAATAGGACGCCGATCTGTTTGTCTCATCCTGTTGTTGTCATCCTGAATTTGTCCCGTCCGGGTCTTTGTTTGTTGCCAGTGGTGTCGAGGGTGGTTTCCTTCACCCATTGGGCTGGCACGGTGTCATATCAGTGAAGTACCCTTAAGTACGACATTAAACCCCAATCAAACAAACAAACAAACCATCTGAATTTGAAGGCCTAAAAAAAGTGTCTTGTATCGTCTACCCCGACAGACCCTACACAATAGCTCAGTCAGTTTTTATTTGCTTTTGAGAAAAAAAAATTAAAATTTGACTTTTTTTTTTTTAATTTTTCAAATTTTTTTTTTTTCAAGACACCTTTACAAATTGAAATATTTAGATAGGAAAATTTATTTTGAAAAAACACTGCATTGTTTTGTGTTTTTTTAGGCCTATAAGGTAACCTTCATAATTATACAGCCATTGTGAACAGGATGAGGGGGCATTGATTACCATGAACAAACATCCTATATAATATGATATAAAATCTACTCTAATGGTTGTTTCATAGACATTTTCATAATAAACTTTAGTTGGTATTTTGGGAGTGGCTGATTTAGCTAACTGTAACTCCTGCCCTCTGACTGAGGGAAGTGTTTGAAGTGTATGGGTTAACAAGACTGGCTGGTTTATTTCCGCATATGAGTATAAATTACCGCTCACACTGTTCTCCCCTTTATCCATAAAGATATTCTAATTAAGCCGAATGGGTTAACAGGACTGGCTGGTTTATTTCCACGTACGAGTATAAATTACAGCGAACCACTGTTCTTCCCTTTATCCATAAAGATATTGTAATTAAGCCGAATGGATTAACAAGACTGGCTGGTTTATTTCCTCGTATGAGTATAAATTACAGCTCGCACTGTTCTCCCCTTTATCCATAAAGATATTGTAATTAAGCTGAATGAGTTAACAAGACTGGCTGGTTTATTTCCTCGTATGAGTATAAATTACAGCGAGCCACTGCACACTACGTACCCTAATATACCATCTAATCATTTACAACACACATATGATCAAATCTTTTTCCTCAATTTGATTTCAGCCACTACATGCACAAAACTTATAATTTTATTGGAGAGGAGCATTAGTTATGTTATCTAGCTTATATTTTAATACCAATTAACCTGTTATGAATTAGTCTTTGTTCATTTTTTCTAACAGATGCATACTGTACCATGACCACTTTGAAAGCCGACATATTCATGTCTTCCATAAGGGGTTCAGTGGTGTTCTCCAATCAGTCGGGTACAGACCCTGTCGGTGTCACATTTAACTTAACAGGATTAAACTCTGATTCATCATATTTTTGGAATATTCACACCTTTTCTGTCAATTATGACACTGCTGACAGATGTAATGATGAAGCCATTGGAAATAGGTGAGAAAATTATATTTTATTTTTAGAAAATGGGTGGGGGGGGGGGGGGGGGAGGGCTCTGTCTTT